>SOPF01027779.1:62740-78844 GCA_012979155.1 Hypericum perforatum
ATATTATTATTCTATGAATCACATTCGATTCGATATAATAAGTTATTGTTCGTTATTATTTACGGGAATCGTTGTTAAATTTTTTAACTGAAAAAGAGAGCGATAACAATTTATTGGCAAATCCAATTATATTATTTTGCAGTGTTAAAGTTATAACTCAAACATTTCCCTTAGACAAATACAAATCATTTATCAACCTTCCAACGAGATAGTATTTTTTTTCAACACTCCCACATGGAATCGATTCGAAACATATATTTGACGGTTCTTTACTTTGATAGGGTTTAATTCTGGTTATTCGAGGTAATGTTTATAAGACATTAAAATTGTGGTACAACATCTTAACGTTGCATGAGACTATCTCTAAAGTTCGTTTAACGCACAGATGGCGCCGCTTTCTTTACTTGGTTAATTTGATGAAAAGTGGATTACAACTGCAAAATTTGGGAGCGAAGACAAGTTAGTTTATTTGGTAGAAGCGAAGACAAGTTAGTTTCTTCATGTTCGAGAAGTCGTTGACCATCCAATTTGAATTTCCTTGTCCGGAAGGATACAAATTTTTGTCAACGAAACTTAGAAATATCTGGTTATCTTTATCTTTATCTTTATTTTTTTTTTCTCTGTCTCTTTCTCTTTCTCTCGTGATCCAAGCCATGAATTGAGGGTAGCACTATTTCCCACGATAATAAAGTACAAAAACGACATCCAAAAACGCGTTTCTGCGGTGTCAGATTCGTTGGCTATTTACCAAAATGCCGGTTGATGCTTCTTTACCCCGCTTACGACGGATCAGTGACAGAGAGCTGAAATCTGCATGCATGTATGGAGGACAGCTTAATCTTAAAGCTTAATTAGTGGCTCGGACGATCAATTAACTATACGAACATCCTTTCATCCTCTCTGGGTCAGCTTTTAATCGTCAAATATTATACTTGGCAACTAACGGTAGTTGATCAATCATATGAGTAGTCATATATTATTTAGGTAGTCTTTCTTTAAATAGGATAAGTGAGTATTTGATTCTTATATCAAAACGTGTTGTTAGGTTGTTCAATATTTGATGAATTTTTTTCTAAATTTTCAAAATATTTTGAGTTCGAGTAATTGAAAACGAAACAATGTCAAATACTTGAAAATAGTTTTTTTACCTTTCAAATATCATACTCAAATAAAAACTCAATCAGTTATTACGAAGCAGTGTATCAACCTACACATGTGTTGAGAGTTTAATTTGAACAAGAATGTGTATAATTGACTTGATTATTCACTCATATGAAGATATTACATTTATACAAAAAATTCTAATGGCTACTTAAGTTGGAAAATGGATGAAATCAACTATATTAGGAAACTACATTTGTACAAAAATTTTACAATAACTCAGAAATTTGCATATGATCGGATGTTCATATTTAGTTCAATCGAATCATGTGATTACGCGACTAATGGCTAGAATATGATATTCTCTAGATATACTAAGTGGCAGAGAATAATCTCTCGTACACACTTTTTATAAATTGCGTGATTCAGAGAAAAAATGTAACGTGAATTTGTGAAAAAATTAATTACAAAATTCTTGCGCTACGATATTAACCAACATAGGGGTTGTACTTAATTTATAAACAGAAAAGGTTAATCAGAAATAATATGGTATTCGGTGTACTACTAATTTTTCCTTAGTCCAAACATAGTTCGTCTGAATTTTTGACTTTTGGAATCTTATTCTAATTAATTATTTGTCTGTTTCATTTATTATTTGCACAAATCAGTAACCGCTCCAATTGGCATAGAGGCACGAGTCAAACTGTTCACACCATGAGCTTTTGCAACATTGTTTTATTGCGACTCTTTCAACATATATGGGAAGTACGTAGTTCAAAGCATATTCTTAATTTCTCTCGCTTTCTGAATAAGAAACCAGAAAAAAGATAATTAAAGATAATATGGAATAAACTTTTGGCAATTGCAAATTAAATTCGCCCATGTCGACATATCATTATCATATTTAATTTGGACCGGCGCGCCGAAGCAAGAATCTTCCTAGCTCTCTAGGATTCTAACACCCATAGCCCTTTACCTTGTCATGGAGATTAATTTAGAAGGAAATTAACAAAGGGGAAGCATATTTAGGTCAAAAGGTACAAAAGATCGGTGATGTTTTTCTAATACCATATGATATTCTAACATTATTATATCAACTAGTTTATATTTAAATACGGTGAAAAAGTTAAAATGTATAAAAAATTATTAACAAATATTAACATTAATACATTCTTAGAATTTGTAATAATAATAAAATCACACAACTCATTTGGATTCTAGAATCGGGATAACGTCTTTGGGCAATTTCGCTGTCCTTAAAGCAACATGAAAGTTTAAAGTCATCCAGAAGGATTGGTGGCCGTTGTTGAAAAAAATGTAATTTTAACATCAACTTCTTCTAGGCCATAGCTAGTCAACTCTTGTTGGGGTACCTCTGTGAAAAAAAGGAAGATTTCTTCCTGCCTCTCTCCAATATATATATATATATATGTACAATTTAAATACCAAACATGTTAATTAATCGATGATGAATTATTCTGATATAATCAAAATCTTGGAATACGAATTCAAGGAATGAATGTATTAAAACCTGATAGAAATTTGTGGTTTAATTTGGATGAATGATTCTACATGGCCTATTGAGTGTCCAGATGCTTGAATGAAAATATCCTTACATCAAAATTGCTTGCACAATCATTTCATGAAAAAAAAATTGATAATTTATTTTCCTATATTATGATAAAGTTTTATATTCAATTCAAAATTGTATTGGTTGATGAATTTTTAAATTAATAAATAATACAAAACATCGTATCACAAGTAAAGCTCTCTTTAAAGGAAATATGAAACATTAAGCTGGAGCACAACTTTGTTGCAGTTGAGGGCTTGAGGCCCAAAATAAAAACCGAGGGCCCATGACCACGGCCATAACGGTCCTTTCCAAAAGAAGGTAAAACACCTCTATAGAGCTACCTAATTACAAGCGTTTAATGATGGGCAATTCCGTAAATAAAACAAATAGCAGTGGCGTTTTACTAAATTACTTTATAAACACCGCGATCCTATAGAAGAGTTTATTGTTTGTCCGTGCTGCAGAATTTTGCAGCAAGAACCTTCTCCCTCGTAACACGACTTCTTACTTTGTTTCTGCATTTGTTCTTGTAGTTAGCGGATCTATCGCCTTCGTAAAGATGATGTTGTCGTACGATCTACCTACGAACCCCAAGAAGTTGCAGCGAAAAGACATATCCGAATGCAGCAAGCAAGTGTTTGGTGAATGCATACGTGGGAATAACAATAAACACACACTAGCAGTCACGAAAACAAGACGAGCGAAACAAACTATCGACATTAACCTGACAAAGCTAATCAAGTGAAGCAGGCAACAATCTAAGTGAACTGACTCCAAAGCATTACCGATGAAATGAGTCCAAGTCAATGAATGCAGAGCCTTCATATTGCTGAGAACTTTGGAACATCCACAGGGAACTGATGGATCTCATCCATCCATGGGTTCATCTCCTTTTCCGGGTTAATGGTCCGTAGAGCCTTCCATACCGCACTGTTGCACTTGAAGCCGGATCCGAAAGCTATCTGCCATGTTCGATCTCCCTTCTTGATCCTACCCTTGGCTTCACTGTAAGCCAACTCGTACCAAAGAGAGCTGCTGGACGTATTTCCGAACCTATACAGAGTCATCCTTGAAGGTTCCATATTCCAATCAGAGAGGTGCAGGTTCTTCTCCACTTCATCGAGCACGGCTCTTCCACCAGCGTGAATACAGAAATGCTCGAACGCCAGCTTGAAATCTGGAATGTACGGTTTAACCTTCATCTTGAACAGTTTCTTTGCAACCAATGTGGCAAAGAAGATTAACTGTTCTGAGATTGGCAAGACAAGGGGGCCCAAGGTCGTGATATTTGTCTTCAGAGCATCACCGGCAACTGCCATCAAGTCTTTAGATAATGAAACTCCAATGCTCCCGGTGGAGTCTTCGTGTTGAGTAACACAAGTGAAGCACTTATCGTCGGAACCTTTATGGGTCCGAAAAGTGTGGACCAATCGGTACTTGGAGTGCCGCCTATCGGATCCCTTGTTTGAGAGCAGAATGGCAGCCCCTCCCATTCTGAACAAGCAATTAGAGAGAAGCATTGACTTGTCGTTCCCGAAGTACCAATTCAACGTTATGTTCTCCATGCTAATGACCAATGCATAAGAATTAGGAAGCACTTGAAGAAGATCTTTTGCAAGGTCAATAGATATCAAACCAGCACTACAGCCCATCCCGCCAAGATTGTAACTAACAATATTCCCTCTAAGCTTATAGTGGTTAATAACCATGGCTGACAAGGATGGCGTCGGATTGAACAAGCTGCAATTCACTACTAAGATCCCAATATCCTTTGGTTTCAGTTTGGTCTTCGCTAGAAGCTGATCAATTGCGCCAAACATGACAGCTTCGGCTTCTTTCCTGGCCTCAGCCATACAAGGATTCGGAGGGACCCTCAGAACAGCCTCCGGCAGGTAAGTTGACTCGCCAAGACCAGACCTCTCGAGAATCTTCCTCTGGAAGTCGAGGCTTTGGTCAGTGAAAACACCAGTCAACCGGGATCGTTCCATGAAAATCTGCCTGGTGCATTTCCTCGAATCCTCAGGCTTATAGCAAGAGAAATCCACGAGGTAAACGTCGCGGGGACGTCTTAGGATGTAAACTGAGAATAGGGACATAAGGAGCGTGGAGCAGAGAATCACAGACAGGAGGTTGAACTTGAGATGCTCCCAAAGTTCATAAAGGTCTTTAACTGAGAATGTTGACAAATGGGCAGCTGTAATGAACAACAGGGGAGACAGAAGCAGGTACATCGCATGCGTGATAAGGTGGTGGTAGCCCAATTTCACATACTTCAATTTGACAGATTTCTTAAAATCCGGGAGCTTTTCGGATGTCGATGATGGGTTCAAGGGTGCCCTTTCAGTTTCAGCCATAGATGAATGTTCTAGACAAGGAAACAGTTCAAAGTAAAGTTTTGCTAGAACACCTTGTCCTATCCAAAAGATAAAAACACTAGAGAGGCTGAACAGAAATGGGTCCTAAAGTTGCTTTCTTTACCAACGTAGACGAGTAAAAACCGAAATGTATGACCACAGGCGCTAGAAGATTTCAACAAGAGAATTTTCCCTGCAAAAATGAGATAACAGTGGTTAGTTTTTGAAGGGCATTACACTGAATTCCCATGCAAAGAGAAGCGACAAATTGTAGTAGGTAAATTAATGAACTAATGATGAAAATGGAAAATAAATCTCTTAAATTAGACGTATGTTCACTATCAGAGACTATAAGTAGAAACATAGTCAATGCGACGCATTAGAGCCTCGCAAAACAACTAGAGCAAATGTGGGCGCTTAGCCGGATGAAACAACGCAAAGAACATACCTTTGATGAGAAGAATCCAATGAACCAGATGGGTAGGTGAAGTTCGGAAAATGTGTATTTGTTTGAGTCCTATATCCACCTGGTTGTGGAAGTGGTTTATTTTAAAACTCTAGTATCCTAGTCCGACAAATTCCCAGTGATATTTTCTATACTCATAAAATTTAAAATTTTAAAGTCTCTTAAAATGGCTCGTTAAATAGGTTGGCATGTGCATTGCAAACTGTTTTATTTTTGGACCTTGTGGGGGGGACTGACTGACTTCGCAGGATGTCAGGTGGAGGAAATGTGTTCTGTTTTGTTTCAGTGGAGAAATGAAGGGAGGGAGGGTTCAGTTCACTTCGGTAAGAAATCGACACGTTCACCTGTCCATTACTGCGATTAATTTCGTTTGTTCTATTTTTCTTTAAATGCAACGTTCAGTCTAGGGGTAAAATATCATGAGACCTCTAAGATTTCTGCATGCATACAACCGATTTACTTTTCACCTCTGACCTATGTTTGGAAAGATTAAAATGGAAAAAATTTACTCCAGGAAATAATGAAAGAGCAAGTGATAGTTTTATTAAATCATGATGAACCCTTCCAAGATCCGGCCAAAAACGTCAGGTACATCGTGATGAGATTATACCAAATATTTGCTTAACCAGGAATCGTGGAGTCGTAGTTAAGTTTTTCTTAAACGATCTCTGTGGCATTGATTATGCGTTTAAAGTTGATAATCGATAGCTCCAAGACCGTAAAAATCATGTAATCACATGACAAGCTCTAGGCAATACATGGGGTAAGGTAAGCAAACAATTTTTAAGACCAAAAAACGATGGAAGCTATTTATTGCTCTGACAAGTTGATCTATGAATCAATTGAATATGGCCCAATGAAAAAAAAATCAAAGTGATTTATTTCAAGTCTTGTTAAAAGGACAACAAGAGATTGTTTCTTCATTGAGTTTCCATTGCAGAAGAATGATCTCTCGACAAAATGATCCATAACTTAAAACAATATGAGCTGCATGCGATTTCTCTTATTTAGAAAAGAAGAAATTAACTGACCAGAAAATGTGTTATTATTATTATTTTTCAAAGGTAGTGACCAAGAAGTGGCAACAAAGAGATCGGCAAATTAGAGGAACAACTTCTCCAGATTAGGAAGAGAATGGTGCATGTCTATTTATTAATGGCTGGAATTCTGATGGACCAGGCCATTTATGGGGAGGTCATATTATTTTACTGGAAAGGGGCAGTAATATAAGAACATGTCAAAGGTATCCCACCACGTGTACGACACGAGACAGTGTCCAAATGCAACCAACCTAACCACCTTCTGAGTTTTGCAGGCTTTTTTACTTAAAGATGAGAAGCTGCCAAATTTAAGGTCACAGGGTAAGTACCCTCCCCAACTTCCAAGTTACCCGTGAAATACCGTCTTTTGCTTATATTCATTCAGTCTTTTAAAATGCCCAAGGGGCTACCAACCACCTTATATGGTGACCCAGGGCAGGCCACGGTTCGGAAACTGCCGAATACGGTTTTGGAACCTTTGCCCTCGAATCCAGTTACCTGAACCGGGCCAGGGTAAGGGCTACCCAGAACCATACATACACCTCTTCCTTTCAAAGTCATATCCATCAACCACCAGCTCATCAATTATATACACTTTTTATCGTTATTATTCTGCCATATAATTCTCTTTTTAGGAGTGTTTTCTGATTAATGACATCCAAACAAAACACCTCCTAAATAGTACAGAAAAAATTTCCATGTATAACAGCTAAAACATACATGCTGCATACATGAGACTAGGAATCGCTCGGACCGTGAAGACGGGGTCAACGAAACACAAGGGCTAAATTTGGTAGAAGGTTAGACACTGACCTTAATAAGCATAAATGAACCTCTGATCCCGCCCCTGCCATGCCACTTGGCTGTATGGATTAGACACTCAGTGCAGAGAGAGAGCCCTTGAGCTTGTTTCGAGGATTTAACTGCTGTTTCCAGTTTTAGTATGTTATTGATCTTCCATGGTTTTGATTGATGCTCTGGTAAATGCCAATTGTGAAGCCAAGGCAATGTGATCACTGCCCCATCTCTACATACAAAGCGAAATATCAATCTTCCGAGAAGCCAAGAGAAGAAAAAAAGGAGTATTGGATGCAACTAGAGGTAGTTATTTATAGCGATTGCGTAATATTGTCATACTAACATTCTCTTACGAAAGTTGTCGTGTTGACATTCTAAAGCCTAGAATTTAACCAGATACCTTAGTGGGAAACCCTCCTGTTTGTAGCATAGAATCTTTGGGCATGGGAGCGAGCGTTTTGACAGTCTGCAGGCCCTCAGAACGCCTGAATGTCAAAGTTAGGAATGAGATTAAACATATTGCACAGGATTTGAAGTCAATGAGCAATATACAAAAACTTTTTTTTACATCTTTTTAACAAGAGAAACACGACAGTGAGGAAAAGCATCTATTCTTAGCTCAATCAAGGGGAACACAATGAGATTCTTGTCTCTAGTCTGCAACACTAGGCTTGCGATTACGATACCGCAGGGGAACCCATGTGTATTATACCAGAGAGAAATTTTGAATGCCTTACCATATATAATCAACTGTTCCCAGGAAGCATCTATTACAGCTGGTTGCAGACGGTTCTCCGCTGGAGTCTCTTGTTCCAGAAATGTCCTACACATAGATGAAAGTGTTTGTAGCAATCCATTTTGCTTTATCTTTCCCAACTAAATGAACATTAACAAGACCAGTATGCACTGAAGGAAAAGAAGGGAAAGAACATGACCTTTTATAGTTAATCGTTTTTTCCTATATTTAAAATGCAGTGACAAATCTAGACCTATATGGTCTGCTTTGGGACCTGTCAAGTGCCTAAAAGACTGTCCCAATGAAGCTCATATGATGAATTTTCAACAAAACAAAGTGATATTAGAAGAATCGTGTCTTTTAGCAACATGCCATTTACCTGGACTTCAGTGTATGTGCTACTGAGCACAAGGGGATGTTTCAAAGTCATGCACAGTGCATCACCTGTAGCAGTTGCTATTTCCATAGGAGTCCATAAAGATGGATTGTACTTGATTTTCTCTGCACTGGCAACCTTGTTATATGGGTTCCCAGATGAGTCATTCACAACATCTTCACTAAGCAATAAATCAGATTCTTCGGTAGGAGAATCTGATTCGGGAACCACATTTTCATCAGTATCCGGTGCTGAAGGGTCATTCACATGACGCGGAGCAGATAATAAAGATTTTTCATCTTCCTCAACTCTTCCCACAGCAGCAGGTACACTCTTCATCTCGTCTTCTACATCATCTGTTTCTAGATGTACGTCAGAAGTGCCAACTGCTGATGAGACAGCTGACTTACCGATATCCCCACAGCTTCCTGCTGGGACTTGATGTGTTTCAAGTGTGTGTTTGTGCAATACACTTTCTGGAATTGTTTGTTTCTCAGACCTGCATTCTGAGGAAGATGTATCATTGGAGAGAGGAATTATTGAACACTTTTGAGGACTTTGCAGATTCTGATTTTCGGAGGGAAGAGCAAACTGCTTATTTTCTTTAGTAACCGGATCTTGATTAATGTTGTTGGCAGAGTTCTTGCTGCAAATTTTGTAAGTTCCTTAGTTGAAGTTGTATGTAAATAGAATATCACTCCATACAACAGACATATTTAGCATGATGGAAATTACCTAAAGTTGGGACTAGCTGAAACACCTGTAACTTGTGATCTTGGGAAGTGTAATATAGCAGAAGCTTGTCCTGATAGCTTATCCCTACCCACTCCAGACAAGTCTAACTGCGATAACATAAAAGAACGGTTGTGCTGCTTCCTATGCATAAATAAGATAATCATATATTAAAGGATATAAAAAATGAGAAGCTAATACCTTCTGCTCAGCAATAAAGTTGTATAGCGGACTCTGATGCAGAAACAGAGGATGTTATTTTTTCACTTGCTATCAAGTAAATGCGTCCAGGAAAGAGGATAGATTACTGAAGATATTGAAGTCCAACCTTAGGAGTACAATTGAAGTCTCCACAAACAACAACTGGAGCATTATCCCAAAGCTCTGAAACAGCATAAGCCTTCTCTAATAGTAGCCTAACCTGCTCAAAGAAGTATCAGGTTAAAGCTACACTTTCTGTCACAGTAAAATAAACACCATAAACTAATGCATAGATGCACATTGCATGGAAGTTCTAAGAAATCATGGCAAGTCACTTGCATCTTATGTAAGAACACTACCAATTAAAAATGATCACACAGCCACATGCCTACACATATGTATGAGCTCTATTCATAATAAACACTTTATAAGAATGATTCTACATAAATATAACAAAAAGATACATATTATCATCTTCCAGAAAAAATTACCTGGCCAAGCTTAATTTCTCCTCTTTTAGGGTTAAACAGCACATGGATATTACACATCACAACTTTCTTCGAACCGCTTGAGCTGCAAAAGCAGAAATTGAGTTTCCAATGAAAAATGATCAAAGTTGCATAGAGCTCTTGACTCTACAGAAAACACCTAGTCATATAATGTACCCTGTGCACATGTAACAGATGCTTTAAAGGGCAATAACAAAGTTACATAGCATTATTATTTTTTCTTTTCAAAATCTGATACATCCGAAGAATCGTGTTCACAGGAGCATGTTGCCTGAAACATTATTAGCCGGCTGGATTTCGAAAATCTTTACTTGTATAAATTTCATGCTGATGATGGTGATTAAAAAGCCAACTTCAAGTTTAGTACAACAGAGGTGCTTTATAGTGAATTGTTGAGCTAGTACCTCACATGGCTGTTGGCAGGTGGCCGGTGACCTATCAACTACAGCAAAAGAAAAGGAAACATAAGCAGGTTGGTTCCAACGACTAGCTACTCCAATTTATTATGATCCAATGAAATCTATAAATCAAAGATAAAGAAAGCCACCATACCTCCAGAACACAAATCTGTGCAACATTATCTCGTAGTCCAAGCTTGTTAAACTCAATCGATTCTTCCTTAAGCAACTTGAATCTAACAGATACAATAGTCTTAGCCCATGCTACATCGTGATCTTTCAAGTACCATATAAAAGAGAGGATGCGATCTTCTAGACATTTGACATATTTTTTAGTTCAGGGGAGGAGAAGGCCAAGAAAGCAATGCACAGGTATGATGTGTGAAGCAAATGTGCAGCCAAGCAGCAGTGCTTGAAGATTGACTGCAGGAAGTCAAGGCTGTTTGGCAATATGCCAATATCAATTACCTCGAAGTTCGCCAAAAGACTGCACAGCCATCAACTGCATTGCCAGTTCGCATCTGCATTTGGGACAAAATCTCGGTGAACCATATCATTCTTCAAGCTTAAATCGGATAAGTGGGACAAATCATAATGGCTGCAATGAAAATGGCTAATTGACTCAGCTAGCTGGTAGCTCCAAATTACATGCTAACAAATAACAAGCCACCCAAAGATTTAGCTGTTTGCATAAACTAATGTGGTTTCCTCCAACTCCTGCAAGACCTCAACCATCAACATTTCTTCCAACATGGAAATGTGTGGCAGAAATAAGAAGCATACAGTGACAAGGTTAGCCTGGCCTCCAGTTTCCAATGTTTGAGGTTCCGATAAAAAGCAAGATCGATAACCTACACTTCATCCATAACTCTCGAAAATACCAAAACTTTCAACTGGATGCTTAAGACCAAACGACATAACAAAAAACCAACACTCCATTTGTAGGTACAACATGTTTTGCAAACAGCAAACTGCATTCCAAGACACGTCTTCAAAAGAAAGGAATTGGAATCGGCATGTCACAGGTAAACAATTGCTGTAATGAGAATAAGAGTTAAGAACTGATTAACCTTCCAAACGCCATTGTATCCAAGCTGCTTCAACTCCTCTTCTAGATCACCAAACCTATCAACCTCCTAGGAAACATTTTTTCACCAAACCATAAGACAAACCAAGCAACGGCACAAAAGAACAGCAGCCAGATCCTGAAAAAACGCAAAAGGAAAAATCAACCTGAAAGCACATAACATCAGGGGACCACAACCCGAGCTCAAAAAGAATATTCTTCTTCCTCCACTCCCAATCCATCATATAACTCGGTATGTGCTTGTAGAGCTTCCCCCAGTGCTCATTCGCCAAATAATCCGCCAATATATTGTACGAGAGCACCACAAACTTCTCTGTTCATACTTAAACCAGTTTAAAAACACACAAAAAAAGTAACAATAACAATTTAAAAACATAATGTATAAAGGCTTGGTATACCAGCATCCGGAGGCGGCATAGTCTTCGCATACTCCCAAACGCGGTAATCCCAGCGCCGGAGTGGGAACCTCTGGCTCCGACTATTACCGCCACGCCCCCTGTACTGATCCGGTTGCCTCAACGGTTGAGAAAAATCTTGCCGCCGGTTGTAGGACACCAACGGCGGATGCGGACAGAAAGTAGGATATCCGTAGCCGTCTCTAGCCACTACAGCTGGTTGCTCACTGAGGCCGAGGTTGGCATCGCGTACGGACTGGAGATGCACGTCTCCGGTAACATAGCCTCCTCCTCCTCCTCCTCCGCTGGCACTGCTCGAGTAGGGGATGCCTCTTCCGATTCCGTACATAGCCGTTCCTCCTCGTCCTCCTCCCCCTCTTCTTCCTCTTCCTCTTCCATTGAACTGTATTCATGGGGACCACCCCGCGCTTAGAAGGTGAAGTAGTTGGTTAAAGAGAGCGGGAGAGAGAGATAAGAGATTAGTACCGAGGGACGAGCGGACATCGCGGCGGCGAGGGATTGGAGCGGCGGAGTCGAACGCCTCATATGGTTTGCGGCCGATGGCGGTTACAATTCGTTTTGGCTCTAAATAGGAAAATGGTAAATTATATTTTTAGTCACTCAACTACGAAATGTTTTATTAATCTAGTCAATAAATTATTTTCAGAGAAGCGTACACATAATATGTAGTTTCATTATTCTGGTATTTTGTAATTTTTGAATTATAAAAATTTCTAGTTTACTATCATATTTTGTCATGGGTCAGTCCCGAATTCTGGTGTAAATAATTTTTACGGAATGATGTTGTTTAGTTGAGGACATAAATTACCACATGAGTTATTGTTTACAATTGTCAAATCACGTGGATTAAAAAATAAAAAAATTATAAAATAGTCCCTAGTTTTGTTTATATTATTTAGAAAATCTTTTTTTTAAATAATATTTCTCATTATCTCTCTCTCGCACTCTCATACAAATCTCATACAAACCATCTATCTCGTTATTTATATATCTCTTCTTCAACCTTCAACCTCTTTAGCAACCATGAATCGTAACAAATTTTTAACCAGTATCGCGTTAACGACCACCAACTAAGAAATGTGATATCTCAGGTGACTACGTGGGATACTTGATCCCACGTAGTCTGACACTTGTAAACAACATTTCAAGAGGTAATTCACCATTTCTTAATCCAAGCAGTTCACGTCGTTAACTAAACGATGTTGTTTCGCAAAAATTATTTAGACGAGAGTTTGAGATCGATCAATGACAAAATGCGATAATAAATTGGACTTTTTTATGATTAAAAATCACAGGATATCCAAATGTTAATTGGTAAAATCACATAATATAATTATGTTTACTTTCCCATTTTTATTTTCCCATTAGGAAGTTGGATTTTTTTTACGAAAAATGTGATATTAGTCAACTCAACTGAAACAAAATTGTATTTAAATTGTATTAATTTACCAATGAATAATATAAGCTACATTGAACGAAATTTATTTATTTTAAAAAATAGATTTCATTAAAAACTCTTCCCTAATAAGTGAATTTTCACTGGCAATGAACATGGACTAAATGAAAATAGGGTAGAGTTGTAATGAGGCATAAAAACAATAGTACGATTTGGTCACCGAATTCAATCATTTTCTCATTTAATCTTTCACGCAAATTAAACAGAACAGATGACGATGAAAGAGTAAATTTTGGTAAAATTATTTAGTATTCAAATATTTATTAAGTCAATTTATCCGATCTAAACAGGATAACATCTTTGCATGATGACAAATTTATGTGTAACAAATTCGAGAATAAGCAACTTCCAAAGAACGATTAAGTTAAAATTTTGGCTGATAAGACAAAATACTCAAAAAAGATTGCCAACTTCACTATGTCGTAGGTTGTGTAGCTCACTCAGGATGAAAAACACAGCTACCTGCCGCTATACTACTAACTGCAATCAAGTTTTCTCGAAACTGTTGGATGATCAAATGCCGACCTTGTCAAACCAGTTTCCATGTTGCAATGTAGTGTTTTGTTTGTTTTAGCCTATTTAGCGTCACCTGCAAATTCGTCTAGGTAAAGTATCAAATGCTGATCAAGTGCATGGCCTCGAGTTCAGTTGACAGGCATATATGTGAAATCATTGCACTAAAAAGCTTTATATTGCAGAGAGTCGGCTTAGCAAAGACTGCAGCTACAGGACGAGCAATTGGACATACCTGCTCGAACCACACCAGTCACCACAATACCACATGCTCCACGCTCATGAACAAGCTTACGCAACTTGGCACCAACTTAGAACTCTAATCCGAACTGTAGCAAGTGAAAATCACAATGGGGGTACCTCAATGAGAACCAGACTGTTTTTATAAATTAATACAAAATTTGCATCAGCAATTCAGCTGTCACGATACCCAGCTGGTTGCATCGACTAAGATGGTTCACCAACCATGATGCAGATGGTCAGCAATCATTCAAAACCAAGTATAGTGTCTCATCTTCAGAACTGGTCATCAACCAACAAACTGTAACCACATCAGCTTGATGTTCAATCCAACAACAGAAAAGCAGCCACTAAACCTCGAGTGCCAAAAACTCCGGACTGTCATTATTTTGTTGGAGAGATGATCTTGGTAACAACATAGCAGTCGGGTGGGGTAATGTTGGCATAGTAATTCTGGATAGTGTCAGTGATCTCAAACCCGAATTTCTTGTAGAAGTTTATAGCGTCTTCGTTGTTTGTTTGCACGTGCAAATAAACCTCCGAAATGTTCTGCTTCGAACAGATGTCCAGAACATGATTCGCCAGCCTCGTACCTGAACAGTCAGCTCGACAAGACCCAACGAATCAACCAAAAACTGACAGCAGATTGATTTCATTCTGATAGCGGGATTAAGCTATTCGACTAAATGCAATGCAATATGAGAGTACTGACCGACGCCGAGACCGCGGTAGGGGGCCAGGACGCCCAAGGTCATGATGTAAACGCGGACGGCGCCCCCTTCCTTCTTCTCCAGCCGACAAGCGATGGCGCCGACACAAATATCGTTGTAATAAGCTGAACAACGACACCGTAAACACAAACTAATATATAACGGTCCCGCGAATCAATCGAAAAGCGAAAGGCCAGAGAGGAAGGGGACGAACCGAGCTTGGTGAAATCGCCGGAGGAGAGAGCGTCGGAGTAGTACTTGTCGTTGTAACGGACAGGGAAGAGAGCGGTGTTGAGCTTCTTCAGCTGCATCACGTTCTTGTCCCTCAACCCGTCCAGCGATATCGCCGCTTCCCGCCCCGCTCCCATCGCGCTCTCTCTCTCTCTCTCTCTCTTCGAGAGGGTTCTTCTCTAGTGGTGTTGTGCCTCTTCTCCTCGCGTGGAGATGGGAAGAGAAGGAAACGTTGGGCTGTGGTTTGGGCCAGTTGGCTTTGTGTTACTTTTAATGGGCTTTCTTCCCGGCCCGTGTATTTAAATGATTAAATCTTGGGAAAATTTTCGCTTTAGTGTCACGTGTGTATGGAGTTTTTCATAATTGACATCAGATGCCCAAAATTTGAGGTTCATCCTATGCTGCCTTTTCATGTGGACTGACACCTGATTGTTGACTTTAGCATTCAATTTTTTTTAAAATGTACTAAATTAAAAAATTTGTCATTTCAATATTTTAAAAACCATGATTTCAATTTAGTAACTAATTGAGAAATTAAAATATCATGTCGCCAATCATGTGGGCGAAGAGGTCACTCCACATGGCCATCCATGTTAATATAAGTATATAACACGCTAGGTGGTCGAGCAACATGGAAGGGCTGCTTTTGTTACTAAAGTATCAAAGAGTCAAAACTTCGAATATTGATTTGATGTATTTTAAGTTTGTTGTGGGGAAAATGTAACAAGGGTGTCAAGGACGATCTCTTGACGGCTTGAAGGCTCGTTTCAAGGTCGGCGCCCAACGGAAACAAAAGTGATCGAACGATCACCACTATCTAACCGAAGCTAAGCTTCTCTAACCAGGCTCCAATGCCCGGCCAACTAATCAGGCGCTAATGCCCGACCTCTCTAACCAAGCGCTAATGCCCGGCTTAAGAACTACTACTAGAAGCTTTGAGCTTTGATATAAGATTTGTGTGGTTGATGTTGGATGCCTTCTGCCGTCCTCGAGCGTTCCTTATATAGGCGAAAGACTCCGTGTCCTCCTTGCACTAGGACTCCGTCTCCTCATCGTACTAGGGCTCCGTCTCCTCCTTGCATTCGGACTCTTCTTACGCTTATCTTCGTAGATGCTCATTCTTACCTGCACGGAGTAGTTATCTTCAATTTACTAGGAATTATCCCT
>SOPF01027780.1:0-62652 GCA_012979155.1 Hypericum perforatum
CATCCACAGCATGTGAACTTGTTTGGGTTCGTAGCCTATTGTCCGAACTGAAATTCAAAGTAGCTTGCCCGATGAAGCTCCATTGTGACAACAAGGCGGCCATCTACATTGCGACAAACGGTGTTTCACGAAAGAACCAAACACATCGAAATAGACTGCCATTTTATTCGCGATAAAGTTCAAGAAGGAATCATCACCACTCCATACACGCCCAACAAAGAACAAACCGCGGACATCTTTACTAAGGCCCTCGGAACTCAGCAATTCTATTATCACTTGGGCAAGTTGGGTATCCGCGACATCTACTCCCCAACTTGAAGGGAAGTGTTGAGAATCACACAATTGGAAGGTCCCGCACTAAATTGGAAGATCACTACAAAAGTCACTTCCAATCTTAGTCATCCACAATTGGAAACTAAATTATTCTCTTCCTTATGTAAATATACGCAATCGCTGTTGTAATTAAGCAATAGGTATATATATACGTGTTATCAGCTGTACCGTGATAATCAATAATACAATTATTCCTTTCCAATCACTAATTTCAATTTCTCAATTCAGCAAGTCATCCGAGTTATGTATCGTAATGTCCTCTTCAACGCCAAAATGATGTTGTTTTTACGTTCAAAATCAATTTTGATCCGAAAAATTGTCTAAATCTCTATCGAAAAAATGAATAACGTCTGAAAAAAAAATTATTTCCAAAATGCAAAATTATATAAAATAAAGTAACTACGTAACCATTTTTTCTTACGAAAACGTAAAACCTCCTCAAAACGGAATGAATAATTAAAAAAATTCCTCTCAAGACGCTTATAAAACCCAACTGCCACTGCACACCAATTACCATTCCACATAAACAACCCCCTCCCCACCTCTTACACGAACTGAACTCACACACACATAAATAGAACAACTAGAAAAGAAACAACCTTAGATTCCTCGAAAATGGACCTCCTCGTCCTGGAGAAAACCCTCCTGGGCCTGTTCTTCGCGGTGGTCGTGGCGGCCGTCGTATCCACCCTCCGCGGCAAGCGGTTCAAGCTCCCGCCCGGCCCGCTCCCGGTCCCCATCTTCGGTAACTGGCTGCAGGTCGGCGACGACCTGAACCACCGGAACCTCACCGACCTAGCCAAACGCTTCGGCCGGATCCTCCTCCTCCGGATGGGGCAGCGGAACCTGGTCGTCGTCTCCTCACCGGAGCTCGCCAAGGAGGTGCTCCACACACAGGGAGTCGAATTCGGGTCCCGAACACGCAACGTGGTCTTCGACATCTTCACCGGAAAGGGTCAAGACATGGTGTTCACCGTCTACGGCGAGCACTGGCGGAAGATGCGTCGGATCATGACGGTCCCCTTCTTCACTAACAAGGTAAGTGTTGGATAAATTGGAAAATTTGAGTAGAAAAATGACAATATTTTATGTATAACGACATTATACTTAAAAACTATTTCATCCGTAATTCTAGACCTTAATATTAAATATATCCTTCGTTACTCGATACCCAAGCCAACGATAATTTAATATGGTCCACGCCATTTCCTAACAATTTAAAACCAAGTTTATTTTAAAATAAACTGAACTTTTTGAATAACTTAACTTTCCAATAGGTGGTGCAACAGTACCGGGGAGGGTGGGAAATGGAGGCTCAAGCGGTGGTCGACGACGTAAAGAAGAACCCGAAAGCCGCAACTGAGGGTTTCGTCCTCCGGCGCCGGCTCCAGCTGATGATGTACAACAACATGTACCGGATTATGTTTGATCGGAGGTTCGAGAGCGAGGAGGACCCGCTTTTCCAGAAGCTCCGGGCGTTGAACGGGGAGAGGAGTAGGTTGGCTCAGAGCTTCGAGTATAATTATGGAGATTTTATTCCGATTTTGAGACCTTTCCTTAGAGGGTATTTGAAGATTTGTAAGGAAGTTAAGGACCGGAGGTTGAAGCTCTTTAAGGACTACTTTGTGGACGAGAGAAAGTAAGTTCCGTGATTTTGTTATTTCGTTTGGTGCCTTTCATTTTCTGCAATTTTGTTACACCATGATCACCTGTCATGAATTGGACTCTAATTTTTCTTTTAATAAATTTTTAAATTTCTGGTATCATCATATCAAATTATGTTCATCTTAAATACAAGTGTTTTCCAAAATATCTTTATATTAGGATTTGCTTAAAATTTCAAAAATTAATTGTGTTAGAACTTTGTTAAGACATTGGCGTCACTTAACTTTGTTTTGGATTTGTTTTATGAAATATATATATATATTTTTTTAAAGTCACCCTTTAAAACCTTCTACTACGAGATTCGACCCATTTTTTCCTTTTACTTCTCAACTGGAAAGGGAAACGGCTTCTCAGTCTTCAAATGTCACTGAAAGGTCAAAATTTGTCACCATACTTTCTCTTCCGGGTCCTTTCTAGTAGGATTTCGTTTCATCTAGAAATAAACTATCCATAGGTTTGCTTATGTTGAATTCCAAATTTACTTATGTAAACTAATCTATTTATTAGAAGAATAATACTAAATAGGTCCGACAAATATTCTATTTTGGATATTGACATTTTTTGGATTAGCAATAAGTTACTTATCTATTGACTCGACTAATGACAATAGACGTAATTAAGCGGAAATGGGAGTTTTCGTGGTCGCAGGAAATTGTCAAGCACAAAGAGCATGAGCAACGAGAACCTAAAGTGCGCAATTGACCACATCTTGGATGCTCAGCAGAAGGGAGAAATCAACGAAGACAATGTCCTGTACATCGTCGAAAACATCAACGTCGCCGGTAAGACACGAAATTTACTATTAATAAAAATACAATTTGTCAGTTATTTAATTGGTCGTGGGTTGACACGTAACACCTTCTCCAACTTTATTGTTCCCCAACCATAACCTAACGCCTCCATGTTTCGTGGCGCACACACCAACCACAAGGTCGTAGAGTATCAAACTTCGTAAACTTTACCTGATTGTGGGCTTGTAGTTGGTGAGACAATTCTATCTTCTAAAATAAAATTAATAAATATAACTTCATTATTCAGTAAATTTTCCAAATTAAATATGAAATTCCAACATAAATCAAGTGGTAAAAAATAGATAGCTATGCTTCATTGGCAACATGCTAACATCTCTTCACCATGCTTCATTGGAATAGCAATTGAAACCACATTATGGTCAATCGAATGGGCGATCGCGGAGCTCGTGAACCACCCGGAGATCCAACAGAAGCTACGCAACGAGCTGGACACGCACCTCGGCGGGAATCCGGTGACCGAGCCGGACACTGTCAAGCTACCATACCTACAGGCAGTGATCAAGGAGACCCTCCGCCTGAGGATGGCGATCCCGCTCCTCGTCCCCCACATGAACCTAAATGACGCCAAGCTCGGAGGCTACGACATCCCGGCTGAGAGCAAGATCCTTGTCAATGCCTGGTGGCTGGCCAACAACCCCGAACACTGGAAGAACCCGGAGGAGTTCAGGCCCGAGCGGTTTCTTGAGGAGGAGGCCAAGGTCGAGGCCAACGGGAATGACTATAGGTACCTGCCCTTCGGAGTTGGGAGAAGGAGCTGCCCAGGAATCATCCTGGCGTTGCCGATTCTTGGGATTACGGTTGGGAGACTGGTGCAGAACTTCGAGCTCTTGCCGCCTCCCGGACAGTCGAAGCTCGACACGACGGAGAAAGGTGGGCAGTTCAGCTTGCATATATTGAAGCACTCCACCATTGTATGCAAACCAAGATCTGTCTAAATAAAATCAGTGATATTCCGAAATTTAGTGATGGTCAGCTCTCCTTGGTTTGCTGGGTTATTGATGTAATCCATGTTACAGTGGAAATTATGATCATGAGATGTATAGTTTATTATGTGGTGGTACATTCGATCTTGGAAATTAATGTGACCATTTCGTGGTTTTCGTTCTATTACATGGAAATATGGAATGCAGCTTATTCTTTATTTTATAACATGTTTTTTCCGGACGTACCCCATCCTCTTCTAGTTTTTTTTTTGAATACCTAATTATCTGACTTTCAACGGGGCCGACTATTTCTGTTCGAGGCGGGTCCCAGGGTTAAGGTTTTAAACCTCTCTCAATGCTGTTGTGGGGAATCGAACTTTGGTTCGCTCTTCCAAGTGCAGCCCCTGGCACTATTTCACTAACTGCGCGTTGACTTTTAACGATTCTAGTTTTTACAATTATACATGTTGACTTTTAACGATTCCGAGCGCTTCAGAATAACTGTAGAAGCAGAATGACAGCTGTTGTTTTGAATGCTATTAAATATATGTATTTCCAAGATTAAAACGCATATTAACAACAAATAGACTATCTTAATAATGTTGGATTATTTAGTTTGAACATATTACAAACATTAGTTGATGGCACAAAATTATCGTCCGTCGACATTATTTCTATTTGCTGTATCTAAAATGTGTATACGAATTGCGTACCGTAACCAACTATGAGAAGTTAACGATACGGAAGAGCGGATACAACACTTCTTGTATCTTAGACATCCCATAATAATAAAAAAGGTTGGAGATGAAAAAATCACAATCTCTTATTTTCTTGGTAGGAAAATCACCATAACTTGTTATATAAGAAAACGTGGACATCTAACCAACCGCATCTAAAAATGGGAACACGAGGAATGAAAGATAGTGGCAGATAACCTAACACATGGTTACGTAGAAAAGTCTGCGACCTAACTCGGGGACGAAGACAAACAGTTGTGGTGTACTAGAAGCTGCATTAATGGTGGTTGTATTTAACTCCAATCAAGCCACGTGCATATTCGTGGATTTATCACTGCTAAATTGACGTCGTTGGAGTTTTTTCTACAGGTCACTTATATCAACTTGGTTAGGTGAATCCTTGTTCTATTTTTACCAGATTTTAAATTTTCAATATGTTGAAAGAACTTTAATACTTTTTAAAAATCTTATCTTACTCGAATGTATTATCTAGATTAATTGACTAATATTAGAAAAAATTATATAGAGCGTGACTATTTTTTAATAGGTTGATTTTATTAATAAAAAATTATGCATGAACAATCTTTATATACTGAATGAAGCTTACCGAAGAAAAAGCGAACCCATCACAAATTGAGAAAATGATAGAATTTTAATCATCATCGTAGTAAGTCACAAATTCACAACCGAAGAACGACCAATTTGTAAAATTTTCCATTTCTTGCCGCGGTTAGCTACCCAATAGTTTGTTCCAAACTTGTGCCCAAATTCTTTGTTGTTTTAAACGATTTTAAATTTTGTTCTCTATTCCTATACTTATTCGGAAGTAGAATGAATTGTGCGTAAAGAGAAAGTTGGTATAAATTATGATAATTGATACAACTGATAAATATGATTAACTGAATTTACTTTAACAGTTCAAATTTTACAGTTAAATAATATTTGCAAAAACAGTCCTCTAAGAAGCGTCTGAAAGTGTTTGATTTTGTAGATAGATAACTCCTATCCCATATTCACCGAAAAAAGAGAAAATTGCTATCCCTCTGGCCCAACGTATCCGTTGGGTTTTTTTTTACTATTCACCAAAAATATTTAAAATGGTACCCAAAAACAAAAATTATCAAAATGGTGTCCATGTCATTTTTCTCTTTCTAAATTACAGATTTTTTTTCGTTCGAACCAGATTACAGGATTTTAACCCGAAACCAGAAAATGGAAAAAAAACCCGTAATCCAGTTCGGTGACCGTATTATGAATTTTTTTCCCTTTTTTGGTTTCATGAAATAGATCTCAAAATGTTATGCGGATTCAAAAAATAATTTCTCAAATCGGACATCCGAGCACCAAGGTATGGTTCTTCAAAGTTTTTTTTACATAATTTCTCAATTTTAATTTTTTAAATTTTTCTAAACTTTATTAAAAAATTTAACCATCTTTTTATTTTTATTTTGAATTTTTTTAAAAAATATTAAAACAAAATAAGATGCGAGAAAAAAAATTAATTTTTTTATACACAGTTTTTTTTCAAATTACAAAAAAATTCAATTTTCAAAATGGTGTCCAGATTGTCCGGTCCGAACAAAAGACATTACCATTTCCTTTTTTTATTATTTTTGTATTTTTTTAATTTATAAAAATTCAAAAAATAAAAAAAATTCAAACTAAGAGATTATGTAAAAAAATTTGGAAGATCAATATCTTGGTGCTCGGATGTCCGATTCAAATTTTTTTTGAATTCGCATAAATTGTTTAGATCTATTTCATGAAATCAAAAAATGGGTAAAAAACCCGTAATACGGTCACCGAATTACGGGTTTTTTTAATCTGTAATCCAGTAAAACAGATTAAAATCCGTTAACTGGATTACGGGTTTTAACCCATTTTCTGGTTCGAACGGGAAAAAAATCCGTAATCCAGTTTGGCCGGAAAAGAAATCCATAATTTGGAAAGAGAAAAATGATATGGACACCATTTTGATAATTTTGTTTTCTGGTTACCATTTTGGATATTTTTGATGAACATTAACACCAAACAAAAAAAATTCTCTATCCGTTGCGTTTTGGTTCAATGTTTAACGCAACATTGAAATCCAGAGCATCTGATATATTATTGTTCACAGACTCCACAAGACTTGCAGAAAAGCACAAAATTTTTTTTTAAAAAAGATTAAGATTAAATTCAAATTGTGCAAGAAGAAGAAGAGGAAGGAGGTCCTTGTAATTATAAAATTTATTACATCCTTCCTACCACTTGTTCTTCTTACTACCGATGCCGAAGCCTAGAATCGAAATACAAGTCCAGTCCTAGATAGGCCCAATTTTGAGACGTGAAGGCCCAATTCAATCCCACAATACGGTGTCGTCCCAACAAAAGATAGATTGCTTTCGAACACCATGCCTCTTGGCAACTACTAAAATCTCTCCGTTTCGAAACTCGCTTCTGGTCAGTTCCCCAGGTGTTTCGTTTGCAGGAAGGAAGAATGTTGTATCCCGGCGGAATGTCGCCACGTGTTAGTTCTGAGTTACTGGATCGCCCTTTATATTCCCGTTTGGAGAAGGCAAATACATTAAGCAATACTTCGAGCAGAGTCCAAAGGGTTTAGGGTTTAAAGGAACACTGTTGCAGAAAAGCGAGCTGCAACACGCCGCTGCAACTTATTGGCTCAACTCTGTATGCTACAGTTTATAAAGAAATGCTGGCCAACGAGTGTGTTGATTACGATTTGGTTTCACAAGTTGCAAATAATGTTGTTGCAGACTCGTTATTAGTGGATTCCATCAAAGTTGATAGGCTTGTACAATATGCTATAAGCAACTAGCCGTGTTTACCATCTAAAAGGATAAAGAAAAAAAATTAAAATGTTGGACGGCAACATCCTTGTAATTGACTCTTCTTTAGTTCGTGCAAATTTTAGTCTAAATAATTTTTTTGAGTAGCGTGCTCGAGAGAATATATCATTAGTAATTAGAGGTGTTGGAAATTTGTAGATCCTACATTGGTGAAAGTTAATTTTAAGTTTACATTCATATTTTGTTTTCTCAAATATCAATTTCGGGCATCATAAATTAATGCAAAATTATGGTATAATTTAAACTTTTCAAAAAGTGGATGATCATTTAATAAAGTGCCAAAGTGGAATTTCTTTCATCGTACCACATGGATTGAGATAATAATCAATTTTTCACTTTATAAGAAAAAACTTCTGTTTTAGCTAGCAATTAAAAGTAGCCCCTAGAAAGAGAATCAAACCAAGTGCAAAGATGATGCGTAGTACCACCTAAGCATGCTCACGCCCACTCACACGCTTGCATAAGTACATGTTGTCGTTGTAGTGCACTTGACACGTGCATCATCGCGAAGAGCTTAAGATTTTGACAAAATTTGGAAAGGTCTAGAGAGCTCCAGCGGCAAAGGGAAGAGACAAAATTATCTCCGAAAATTCCAGGATGTGAGAAGATGCGACGGATTGGAGTACTTCAGAAGGCTCTACCGCTAATGTGTGCGAAGAGTAGGCTATCACGACCCAAAATTGGGTCGTTGATACAACGCTAGGTCACGCTCACCTACAATGAAAAACCGTGACCTAGCCAGCCTCACACACACTCACATATTCTATCGCGGAAGCATAATTCATAAATGTTGCGGAAGCGCGAACATAACTTACATATATAAATATACAATGCCTATGTCATACAATTATTCATAATTCATAATTCTAAAGTCAAACAAATTCAGGACCAAATATGTACAACAGAGCGACCTAGAATGACAAGGGAAAGTACCATCTGGAGATTTCAAATAACCCGGGAAGAAGATAACAAGTTTACACAGATGAACGGACAAAACACTATCCAGACGTCAACCAATCCTTAAACCTCTTCACCTGTAGAGGGAGGGGGTAAGTATTTTGGAATACTTAGTAAGAAGATATTAAAAGTAATATATATTTAACTAACTAGTCAAACACATTGCATCATACGCAGGAATAGAAAAAATGATGATAAAATAACAAAGTAGCACAACACACGTAATTCATCAAATATCACATAACCGAAATTCCAAACAAAGACGAACTGACAAGTCACACAAATTAAACAAAACTCAGATATCAGATACATATAGATAGACACGTCACATAAATGGATGGACTTCAGAAAGGTCTAAATCGTATCACTCCCCACACCAAACCGAGGATACTAAATATTTAAAAGTATCTTCAGAACCACCCTGCCGACCAAACAGATCATATCAGAATCCAGTGCATCCTCAAAATATGTGCACACATACCAACATCTCTGGTTGGTCACGAGTAGACCTAATCATCCGCCATCTCACAAATGACTTACAAATATACATACTGACCAAGACTAGTTGATCACATATGTAAACTCATACCAAACGTCACACATAACATAATTGGACACATAATCACCAAAATGGCAAGGAATCCAAATAAATATCAAAAGATACATAGACAAAGATTCAAACATATGTACACATCAAACTAATACAAATACATCAATTAAACACTTATAGTCAGTTAAAACAAATGTTATAGATAATATCCCCCTCACTTACACCCAAGTTGCGCAATCGCTCCAAAAGAGTTCCGTATTTCGCCTTACGTCCTGGTTTCGAGGACTGATTTCCCCCAGCGGTCGCTAGGTCCAGCATAAATCACAAAACTCAAAAAAATAAAATTGTAGATCTAGATGTTACAGATCTACTCATCTTGGAATTACTTAATTCGGAGTTCATACGAGAAAGTTATGTCTATTTTACCAAAAGTTGATGGACTAAGCTAAACATTCCAAAAACCGATCGAAACAAAATCAATCAAAGGTGGAGAGTCATACAGGCTTAGCTAGGGAGTCAACCAAATAGTCACGAGTCGACCTGTAATTTTCCAAAAGTATTCAAAAAGGCCCATAGTAAACACACAATGTGTTGGCCAAAAGAGTGTGTCCTTTCATTAGTGCTTGTAGCCCTTCGAATTTTCAAATCCCAAGACCTATAAATATGTATGCCTTAATTATTTGTATTTTATCCCAGCAACTTATTGCATAAGTATTCATTAATAATAGCGGTTCTCCTCTTCCTCTCCCTCTAACAAAAATTTTGAGTTTCTAGTAGTTCGTCGAGACTTTGATTATCAATGTGCTATAAATTTGCAAGCAATAGTCATTGTATCTTGGAGACGATTACCATAGACTGTAAGTACTGAAATATACTAAACAATCTCGTATTATGAAGAAAAATTCAAACTTTTATCTCGACTAAATTTTTGTTAAAAAACAAGTATATCACCCTACGAATGTAAACCTAATAAGTGGTTTCAATATCGTCAAAAATCTGTTCTTGGTTTCTTTGGTGGAAACATGATAGTGATGTGTCTATCTAGCTATTATAAAAAAGGAAGAATTGAAATTCTTATTTCAGTGATTAATTAATATCGAATTGGATTATGCCTTGTAATTGGCCTTAAGGAGGTTAGCAACAATGAACATGATAGAGAACTTGAATGGTACGGCTGATATTTATACATTGGTGAAATTGTCGTAACCATGTTCTTGGATTGTTACTATTTTATTTCTAAGAGATAGTAACTATTTTTTTTTTGGCTTGGGTCAAGGGGGCGCTTTGGATGAGGCACTAAATGTAATTGCAGTTGAGTGCCTCTAGTCAGAAATGTCACGATTACTAAATGACTTACTTATGGAAAATATTATGACTCCGTTGACTTTGGGGAGATACAAGTATTCAAAGCCTTAGGAGGAAATGATAAATTTCATACTCCAAGACTGAGGAGGAAATGATAAATTTCCATACTCCTTAGTACCGAAAATGAAGTACTTTAGAGAACATTGGGAATTACATATTTTTTAGTACTGGATGTAAATAGACTTTAGGGAATATTGTGAAATGCCTCGTTTTGCTTTCGTCAATGTGTCTAGTGTCAAAATTGTCAACCATTTTATTTAAAATAAATGATGGTTGCTGTCTTTTTGCGAGAAAAATTGGATACATGATAAGTACCACAATTTGCAAGATATAGTAAAGTTGTTAAGACTTACGATCTCATTGTATTAAGAAAATATCTAACTAGGATTAGAGTACTAAAAGTTTAAAAAGGTTATTATCCAAAGCTAGTAATCAAGGAGCTAGTCACTAGATATCTTGGGTCAGTCTTGAAAATTCTTGAAAAGAATGTAAATTACTTGCAACTTTTCTTTTGTGCTAAAAAAATACTCAGAAGATAATTAGATAACTAACAAAAAAACTACCGATCATACTCACATTGAATTTTTATATCTATATCAAATTCGATAATATGAGAAATGAAGGAAAAGATAGAGAATGACCAAGGGATCTACAAATCGATATTAAGGCAAAAACTATCATCTCTTTGCAATGTCATAGTTAAGCGACCATGTCTAGAATTTATCCAGATGTACAGAAAAAAAATTATATATATTGGCTTAGGCATAAGTACGTCAAGTATTTGATATTGACAGATATATTCATGATAGTGTATATATTGACCAAAAATAATTTAGAAGAGTTGTCACCAAATGACTCTGGAGAGATTCAATAAAAGTGTATAAATTTTGGGTTATTTCAAATCTAAGAATACATCAATGGGAATTAGATATTGAACACTAAAAATTCTTAATTTAAAAGTGATTATGTATTCACCATAGATAGAGAAATTATATCTGTTCACCATAGATGGAGAAATCATATCTTAGAATTGTCTAAACAAACATGCATACTCTATTTATTAACACTAAATAAAGCGAGAAAGAAGTTGAATGACTGAGAAATTTCTTAGAAGATAATTTTTTTTCTAAAGCAAATCTATTCCTCATGTATTGATATACTGTGATTGTATATCAGTAATCGAAAGGGAACAAAATACAATAATAATTGTAAATCTTGGCTATCCATTAGAGACGTAACATTGTTAGAAAATAGATCTCTAGTGTACTCATAATCATTGATTATATGAGGTCTAAAGGCAACATGACTCATCATTTGATGAAAGAAATTAAGACAGATTAAATAAACAACATAGTAAGAAAAATGAGATTAAAACCCACACTTTAAAGAACATTTATAATGATAATTTAACTATGAGGAAGTACGACAGACTGGAATACTCTAGAAATCTCTTCCGTGAAGAGTGCACCAACCAGGCTTAGCCAGAAAGTCAACTAAAGAGTCACGAGCTCACCAAGAATTTTCCAGAAATATCCCAAGGGGCAGTTAGAGAACATACAACCTGTTGGCCATATGAGTGTGTCCTTTCGCAGGTGCTCGTAGTCCTTCAGAATCCTAAACTCCAGACTTATAAATAGGGCTGCCCTTCTCATTTGTAATTTATCTCAACAACTCATTGCAAAAGTATTCATTAATAATAGTTGTTCTCCTCTCTCTCTTTATAACAAAGTTTCAAGTGTCCAATGTTTATTTGAGGCTTTGGGTAACATTATGCTACGAACTTGAAAGCGACAATCATTGTTTCTTTGGAAAGATTGTCCTAGATTGTAAACATTAAAATATACGAGATAATATCGTCTTACAGAGATTCTTGAATAAGAAAATAGATCATAATCAAATATACCACATTATGGAAATAAGAACATGCTTGTTGAGTGAGATACAAAAATTTTCAAGAAAAGTGAACATTGTCACATTAGTAATTATTGAGTCTTGCAGCTTCTTACGGATTTTTCTTTGGTTTGTGCTCTGAATCGTTGAAGTAATGTTCGGCCGCTGGCACGGAGGGTGTGGGAAGGTCTCCGACGGGGTCGAGATCCGCAATTTTGAGGCTCCAGTCTTTCAAGATGATGCTGTGGTTGGAGCCGGTGGCGAGGAGTGATCCAAGTGGAGGTATTCATAAATCTAGGCAGTTCATGGTTGAAGTAATTGTCGGTTCGTTGAGAGAGTAATCAATTAGTTCTCATTGATTTAGACATTACATAGATCTTATTATAATCAAATTAACATCTATGGTCTTTGTCTTTAATTGAAGGATATACATATGATGAAGATAGCTGCTCAAAGAGTTGGAAGCCACATTTTCACTTTCTTTTCTTCTGTCGAGTCCAGCTGAGGAAGCAAACGGGATGATTTGTCAATTTTTTGGGTGAAAAATCTATGTAGTCATATTTAGCGAATAGTTTTTTTCTTTTACATTATAAAATTTGGACTCAAGAAATTCTTAGTTTAGATGATAATTAGCAATTCAACACATACTTATTTTATATTTCCAAATTTTATGACTAGATGCTAATTCTTTCTTCTAATTAATAAGATTATCTGCTAACCCTAATAATCAGAGCTGACGTATCATGTGCTATCGTTAAGATGTGATTGGTCCATTAAACCAAAATTCGGAAGCCCGTCTCTTTAATGCGGTTGATTGACTTCTCAAGGAAACCTGTCGGCTGTGGTTGCCCACTTAGACAGACGACACATGGCATTTGACACAGCGCCGGTGATTTCAAAGAGTTTTTTTTTTTTGAAGCAATTTCAAAGAGGTTGAATAATAAGTTAATAACTTATATTGGCGCTTGTTAAAGTTTCATGGATACTAAACCAAAGGAAATCCAGATTTAGCATATCAAACGTAAGATAATTTGATAAAAAATCAGTGTTCAAATTAGACTTAATTTTATTAAAAATTAACTTTGAAAATTCGGCAAAGCTATTTTCCAAATTAGGCTAATACAGTACTTGAATCTTAGTGATATAATTTCAATTTTTTTTATCATGGATGTTTCCATGACTAATTGGATTTGTTTTTGAACAAATTAAACTATCTGAAACTTTGTCTTCGAGTAGTCTCATTTTATAATAATTAATTAATTTCTCTTTAGTCTATTTTAATTTTGTCATTCTATCTAATTTGATACTCACAATGATACCTCTGTGTTGTTGTCGTTTCTATCTACGTTAATTCTACTATTTAAAAAAAATATAATTCGAACATGATTAGGAAATAAAAAATTAATTTCAAATTAACAAAATTATGATTTAGAAAATTTGGAAAATTATATTAAATTAAGAACATATTACATAAATTTAAAAATATAAATTACAAGAAAGTAATTCATCTTCTGAGATGGACAACATACATAAACTAACACTTCATCTCTTTCTTTTCTGGAGTTAAGATTTTTCCTCAAATAATTAAGGAATGCAAAATCATTAGATTTGTTTGATATTTATGCATTTTAGTGTTTTTTGCTACTCATTTTTGAATTGCAACTCGAGTAAAAATTCATTTTCTAAGCAACAGTTTTAATTTCACGGGCGATATCATTGTCTCTAAAATTGTATAAACGACATTATCATTGGCTTGTACCTTATCTTTTCTTTTTGCTGCCCTCTTTTCTTGATAGCATCTCTACCAATTGGACATGAAATTGTTGAGTTTTCATTTATTGGAGTTAGTGAACACTGAATAATTTCCCTTTTCATTGGTTATTATTTGCTTGGAACTTCTATCACTATCTATATTTTATGGGTCATTTAGAGGGCAATATATTGTCTCGAGACCCACAAAATCGTACATGGTCCACTTGACATGTTTGCAAATAACCTTATTAAATACATGCAAATCAAAATACTTACTTTTATTATTCTGAGATGCATAAATTGATTGAGCTTTTGTCTCAATGTCGAATTCTCATTCTACTCCTCAATATGTGATTCCTTGTATACATTGATTCACAATTGTGCATTATTATTAAGTCATTTAATATGACTTTTTATCTGGTCAATATTTCTTTTATTAATCTATTAGATTTTGGACATGATATTCTTTGAATAATTTTTTAATTTGTGTCCAAAGTCCTAAATACGACTGATTCTTTCCATTGATGCTATATTGGTAACAAGTACATGTGATGAAATTAGGACAATGCCTTCTTTAACATTTCATTTTCTGCTACAACCTTTTTAGATTTTTTGGGCGGGCAAAATGCGAGATGAATCAAGAAAAATGTTTTGAAGAATACTTAGTTGTGTATTTGGAGGATAATGATGGGAATATGGAATTTGTGAGAGATTTGGGCTAAGTTAGGAGTACGCAAAATGATTAGAGACTAAAAAATTATTTTTTGGACTAAATGATTTAAGTACATCAAAATCATCTCCATTAAGATCATTTGGACCCATAGATAGAAAAAATATATAATGAAGCAAGGTTGTAAAATTAGGATGTTACTAAGGATCATTTGGGCATAGAAAAAATGTAGATCGTAAGATTGTAACAGAGATTGTAAGATCCTACCAAATAGACAATAATTTTTATAGGTGTCCCTCTCATAGTATTGAGGTCGCGTGCTTCTGACTATTTTTCTAGGTTAAGACTTTCGATGAGGCTTATTTTGATAGTTGGGTGTGGCTAGAAGTGAAGGGTTGAGACGCGGAGAATCGACGACTATTGGGTAAAGAGTTGGGAAAGTGAAACTAAGAAGGTAAAGAGAAGAGGCGGAAGAGAATGAGGTGAAAGAAGGTTTATATTTTAGAGAAATATTTAAAAAGGTGTATATGTAAAAATTGAGAGATTTTAAAAAAAATTATAATCTTATATGAGACTATTTCATATATTTTAGTGATGCCAACTCACCAAACATAGAAAAGAAAATATGTTTCCGTGGTATGTCATGTGTTTATTTTTGTCCGATATGATATTTGGTCAAAATTGTCATTGTTCGAGTGATATTTTATGGTACTACAGGTACTTATTTAATCTTTTTAAAATTATAGACTTATAAATTTCAAACGCTAGAACAACATAGTATTAAAATATATTATGATCTAGAATTTTTTTTTAAAATTTTAAAAACTGAAAAATATATTTTTTTAAAAAGTAAAAAAAAGACCAATCTTCACATATCAAGTAGGCAGGACCCACTAAGCACGCAGTCGTCACTATGCCTTTGACACGTGAGTGCATAACACATTAGCAAAATTCTACTCATCTCAGAACCGAGTATTGAACGTTCTCTCTGAGTTCTAAAACATCGCTAGTGAACACTACCGACCATCCAGCTATGGAACCTCCTCCTCTTGGAGGTTCCTCCCCCCCACCTACGGCGGGTCTCGACATGAGAGAAGCTCTAGAGTCCCATCCACTGTCTGCTGAGGGAAGCCAAACCCCTCAAGAAACTCCTGCTCAGCTCCCCGAGGGCGACCTTGTTATGGGAGAGACTCCGGTGACCCACAACCTGCTCATTGATGGAGCTCCAACACCTCCCCGTGGAGGGAAGAAAGTCAGGTTGGCGGCAGAAGGCCCTTCAGAGACCCAAGCGTAAGAGCGACCCACGGCCAACAATCCAGGGGAGGAGAGGAAAAGAAAACTTACCTTCAAGGATGCCACTGTGGGCAACCAGGAAACCCCACCTTTGGGGGACAGTGAATTCCACTTCCGTTTCGAGGAAGAGGATATTGTTTCCAGCGACTCCGAAGGGGAGGAAGATGATGACCCTTTTTGCCCCACAATAAGACTCACTAAGGAGGAGAAGTTGGAAATGCGCAAGCCTTGGTGGAGAACACTCATCATCAAAGTGTTAGACCACCGGATTGCATATCCCTACTTGAAGCGCCGGTTAGCACAGCTTTGGGGTTTACCCCCTGATTTTCACATGATTGATTTGGGATTTGACTTCTATCTTGTGAAACCTCCTTCTACTAAGGATTACTATCGCATACTCACTAGCGGACCTTGGATGATTGCGGATCACTACGTAACGGTGCAACGGTGGCGACCAAAGTTTGACCCAGCTTCCTCAAGCACGTCAAAGATCGTTGCTTGGGTTAGGATCCCTACTCTTGCAATGGAATTCTATAATGCTAAGTTCCTGCACAAGATTGCTCACCGGATTGGGACACCTATCCGCATAGACACCAAAACAGAGGAGTGCCTTCGGGGCAGTTTTGCGAGAGTGTGTGTCGAGGTCGATCTCCACAAACCACTGTTAGCCAAATTCCGATCTTGCGGGCTGACTCAAAGACTTCAATATGAAGGATTACACCTCATATGCTATAGCTGTGGATGCTATGGACACCTGCAGAGCAACTGCCGAAAGGCTTCACCGAGTCTTGAAGCCGAGAATGATGAACCCCAACCGCCACAGGCTGGCCCGTCGCTACCCATCCAATCTACAAAACCGGAATTATTTGAACGATACGGTGGTTAGATGACTATCCAAAAAAAGCCACGTGCAAGGAAGAGCACAGGGAACCTGCAACGGGAAGACCGTTCACAACCAAATATAGAAAAACCTGCTCAGCAAAAAGGAAAAGAGGTATCTGTAAACATACCTTCTCAGACTAACACATTTAATGTCTTGCAGGACAGCTCAGAGGAGATACACCTGGAACCAGAACTTTCCCAGCAAGGACAGGGTAACCAGACCCGTGACAACCCAAACAGTAAGACTGAGGGATTTAAGTTTAGCTCAACCCAAGGTAATACAAAATAGGCCCAAATTAAAAGGAACAAGCCCATTCCGGCTTTACAGCAAGGCCCCCTCCCTCATAAAGATAGAAAATCACCAAAGTCTAAGGCTAAACCGAGCCCAGCCTAACAAATGACACACCCAAATGCAGATCAATGCACAACCACCACGAAACAGAACACCAAAAATACTTGGAAGGATTACCTTATGACTCCCATCCTCACCACTCTTAACCCCGACTCCTCCCCATGCCCGAGCGATCCAGCCACTTTTAAGGAAGACCCGAGACCCAGAAGTAGCACAATGGATGGTTTACAAGGCAAGTTTTGGGCAGCTCCAGAGGAAGACACAACTTTAACAGCAACAAGTGGACTGGGGAAAGCTCTTGAAGAGGAATTTGAGGAATGTATAGAACCGACTGAAATGGATGAAGACACTGTACCCAGTCAAGCTATGCTACTAGGAGGGGATGCAAAACCCTCGCGTTTGGAAGAGGCTTGCAAAGCAACCAGTACAGGGAGTTCTTCCTAAGCCCTGACCTCTAATCCTTACGTATCCTATTTATTCAATGTCAAAAATTATGACTTGGAACTGTCAAGGTGCTGCTAGTGATCGTTGTAGACGCATTGTCAAAGAGTTAGTTAACCAACACCACCCTGACATTCTTGTGGTTATCGAGACTTGGATTTTGGGTGGGAGAGCTCAGAAGTTAGCTAAAACTCTAAAGTTTTCTAACTTAGAACAAGCCCCTATGTTGGGATTTTCAGGAGGAATTTGGGTGATGTGAAACCAAGCTTCCACCCCAATCTCGATTCTCAATATTGATTCTCAATTTATTCATATGGCGATTGGAACTAACCCTAACTCCATATGGTTCTTTACTGCTATTTATGCCAGCCCAAGACCGAATAGACGGGCTGGTATGTGGCAGAATTTAGCTTCTATTGCAACTAACATGTCTAAACCTTGGCTCTTGGCAGGTGACTTCAACGACTATCTCATATCCGATGGAAAAAGGGGTAGTGCACCAATGCGGGAAGACCGATAATTACGGTTCCAGAAATGGATTGAATCATGCCAACTTATCGATTTGGGATACATCGGACAAAAATTCACGTGGGTTAGGAATGGTGTTAGTGAAAGACTAGACCGGGGGCTGACTAATCTACCATGGCGTCTTAAATTCAAGGAGGCCACGGTTCACCACCTCCCGCGAACAAAGTCTGATCATTGCCCTATTCTCATCACGACAGAGCCTCGACTTCCTCTTCACCCAGCGCGAAGAATTTTCAGATACCAAGCTGCCTGGCACTCGGATGCACGATTCAAAGATTTTGTCCAAGCATCATGGAACCATAACCTACTACTTCATGAAGCCTGTACGAGCTTTATTAGTGAAGTCAAGGTTTGGAACCGGGAAGTGTTTGGGAACGTCTTTCGAAGGAAACAAAGATTGATAAACCAAATTGGGGGCATTCAAAAAGCACTCGAGACACAGTACAACCCATTTCTCAACAAGCTAGAAAAGGACCTGAGAAATCAACTTGAGTTAACCTTGGCTCAAGAAGAGACAATATGGATCCAAAAAGCAAGGAAAGACTTTGTGATTAATAGCGATAGAAATACAAGCTATTTCCATGCTACCACGATGATGAGAAGGAAACAGAATAGAGTGCTCTTCTTAAAGGATACCAATGGAGATTGCATTACTGATCAAGGGCATCTTAAAGAGATTATCTTAAACTACTTCTCCAATCTTTATAAAGAAGTGCCGCACCCAGATTACAGCATCCCTGCTGTTCCAAATCTTTTTCCCCAACTTCCAGAGGGAGATAGACAAAGCTTGGCTAAGCCACCCTCTCCAACAGAAGTCAAGAAGACAGTGTTCTCTATTGCTCCGATTAAAGCTCCGGGGCCAGACGGAATACACGCGACATTCTACCAACACAACTGGTCAACAGTGGGCAACTCTGTGCTAAAGTTTATACAAAATGTCTTTGCCAAAATCTGGTCACCAGCTTGTGTGAATGAGACGGCCATTGCCCTTGTTCCTAAAATACCTAAGCCTTCCCTACCACAACATTTCAGACCTATAAGTTTGTGTAACGTCTCCTTGAAGATACTAACTAAACTCTTGGCTTCTCGATTTCAGGAACACATGTCAACCTAGGTTGGGCCACACCAGAGCAGCTTCGTCCCAAATAGACAGATATCGGGCAATATTATCATAGCACAAGAGGTTATCCACACCATGCGGGCTAGACGAACAGGGAAAAAACTTATGGCAATCAAAGTAGACTTGGAGAAAGCCTATGACAGGATTAGATGGTCTTTTGTCAGGGAGACTCTCTCTCTGCTAAACCTCCCCTATTGATAATTGATTTGATTCTTGAATGTATATCCACATGCACAATGCACGTACTCTGGAATGGAGAACGCACACGGGTCTTCCACCTATCAAGGGGCATCCGTCAGGGAGACCCTCTTTCTCCCTATATCTTTGTGTTATGCCTTGAAAGACTTAGCCATCTCATCCAACACTCCATTGAGCAAAAGGAATGGAAGCCTATTTGCATATCTCGCAATGGGCCGAAGCTCTCACATTTATTTTTTGCAGATGATCTCCTATTATTTGCCGAGGCTTCTATTCCGCAGGCTAAGATTATTGACTCAGTCCTTAATTCCTTTTGTCTTATGTCAGGACAAAAAATCAGCAAGGAAAAGACCAAAATGTTTGTGTCAAAAAACGTTTTGGCCATGCTAGGAAGAGAATTAGAGCGTACACTTGGTGTGACGAGGACAAATAACTTAGGGCGATACCTGGGAATGCCTATTTTACATGAACGAGTGAACAAGAACACTTACGAGTATATCCTAAACAAAGTCCAAGGGTGATTAGAGGGCTGGTGTGTGGATAAATTATCTTTTGTAGGCCGGGTCACTCTTGCTAAAGCGGTCTTATCTGCTCTTCCGACATATGCAATGCAGATGGCGAAACTTCCTGTGAATCTTTGCAAGAAGATAGAAAAAGCGCAATGGGGTTTCATATGGGGTTCGTACCCCATCGAGGAGAAAACCACACGCACTTGCTTGGGATAAAATTTGCCAACCTAAGGCTAATGGAGGGCTGAATCTTAAAGACATCCGCACCCAAAACATGGCAATGCTTATGAAGATTGCTTGGGGACTCTTGGAAAACAGAGATACACTTTGGGCACAAACCCTACGGGGGAAATACATGAAAACCTAAGACTCTTTCATCCCGGAAGTTAACTGTAAAGCTTCCCATTCCCTCCTGTGGAAGGCAATTGTGGCAATCTGGCCTATTATGCTACAAGGCGTTAGATGGAGTATACAAGATGGTTCCTTAGCCTCTTTTTGGCATGATCGATGGATCAAGAATATGGACCCTCTTATAGGTAATGTACGACAACCCATCCCAGATGAAATTGCACATTGGAAAGTTTGCGATGTGGTCTCAGCCGATGGTGATTGGAATTGGTCGGCTTTCAATGATTATATTCCAACTACAACACTCCTCGCCATAGCTGGCATACCACCACCAAAACCCAGCAGAGGCCCAGACAAAATAGGCTGGCAACATTCTCCGAGTGGTGAATTTACTACAAAATCAGCATATAGCATGATACACCAATGGGATGACGAGGACAGAAGAACTATGTAGAATAACATCTGGCAATGGAAAGGGCCTGAGAGGATGAAGAAAGTTCCGTGGCTCGCAGCACATGGCAAATTAATGACCAACGCAATACGACGCAGCAGACACATGACCTCTAACGCCATCTGCCTATGCTGTAAGCAAACAGAAGAAACAATTCTACATGCCTTGCGTGATTGCCCCAGAGTGACATACATCTGGAGACAAGTACTTTGCCATTTTAAGCAACGGCCCAGGAATTTCTTCCAAGCTGACCTGCTGGCATGGATGGAAACAAACTTGTCAGGTAAGGAGGAGTGGCTTGGCCTTTTCATAATAGTTATAAACTCCTTCTGGGAATGGAGAAATAGCAAAGTTTGGGGGGATGGGAAAGCGAGACCCAGTGATCCACTACGCGCCATTTGCAACAAGATGGCCATGATCAAAGAAGCGTGGTCTCTAGCCCAACAAACACGACCATCTCAGCATAAGCACGAGATTCTAATTGGATGGGATCCCCCTCGTAACAACTGGATGAAGCTAAATACGGATGGTGCCCGACGTGCATCACTCAAAAGAGCTGCTGCCGGAGGCCTAATACGAGATAGAATAGGCAAATGGCTAAGAGGCTTCGCGGCGAACATAGGAGAGTGTACAAGTGTGGAAGCTGAACTATGGGCTATACTTAAAGGCTTACAACTTGCTTGGGAAATGGAAATCAAGCAGCTCCAAGTCGAAGTTGACTCCAAGCTAGTCTCCGAATACTTGACGGGAAAGAGTACGAGCAAGCAGGTGGCCTCGCCTCTCATCTTCGACATCAAAGAGCTCCTAGCTATGAATTGGAAGGTACAGTTGAAACATATATACAGGGAAGCAAATGGATGTGCGGACTGGTTGGCAAATCATGGCTTCAACCTTGCCGTAGGGACTCATTACTTTAACATCCCTCCAACTGGAATAGGACACCTCCTTGAAAGGGACATCAGTGACTCCTCTATACCGCATTTTGTTGTAAGCAGTTGTAGTTCAGATGATGATAGAATTATGGCTTCTGTTGGTAGGAGTGATATAGTTTGTAACGGTGCAGGGTCAGTTCTTGCGACACACCAAACGCTAAGGAGAGTTTTTCCTCTGGGGCACTCTTCCCCTTCCACAGATTTTTCCCACGTGGTTTCCTGTGGTAGGGGTTTAATGAGGCCAGCGGTCGTAACCCCACAAGAGGCCGAGGGGGAATCCTGCACTGACTAGTTTGTTTTGGCCATCGTATTAATATACTAAGGGGCTTCTACCCCTCGTTTCCCACCAAAAAAAAAAAATTTCTACTCATCTCTTCGCCTTTGATTGATGCGTGTATTACACGTACGGGACTGAGGACGATAGAGATCACTGCTCCGGCTGATCTTATTGAGACGGGTCAGCTGTTTGGTCTCAATGCCAAGGACCACACAGCCTCTATTCAAGAAAATAGAAAGGGACCACAGCAAGTTCACTTCCCAAACATCTGTATCTTCCAATTAAGATCCACCTATTTGCAGGTCAACATCATCCAACGGTCCAAATGTTATCAATCGAGACAATTCAAGTTTTCAGATTGTGGTTATGTACGGACAATCATACACATCTTCTCCTTACAAATACCAGATTTATTAACTAAAAGACATAAATGTACTTTACAAATTTTAGCGCATTGGTTACTAATTCTTTTAATAATCATTGATCAACAATTAAGTTATTATTGTATGTTCTCTAGAGTCAATTTTGGCCAAAAATCTACCAACACAAGAGCGTTTCATCCCGAATCAATTTACTAGAGGAATTAAGAATATTAAGCACAACCCATTAAAGAAATATGTGAAAATCTCAAAGCATAAAAATTTGAAATACATTGGTGGCATTCCATTGTAGCATTTACTCCGAACTCTCCAAAAGTATCTCAATTTCAAGAGATCATAGACACTTCATTGAACTTGAGGAACTGCTTCCCATCTTAATATCTCTTTGATTGCTTGGTACTATTCCAAAATAGTTGAGGATCACACAATCAGATCTTGTTCGGACTTCTGTTGAATTCAGACAAATCTCCATCGTCAAGTAGCATGATAGATTATTCTGAATGTCGGGAACCCAGGCAGGAACCATACCCAATAGAAACAAAAAGGAAAAGGGACAAGAACAAAGAGGAAAGGCCAAGGGAAAGACACAAAGAATCGCTAACATAGAAAACAAATGTAGCTAAATAAATGAAAGAGAAGAATAGTTTGAGCGATAATGGATTTGAATATGAAATTCACATATAAAAAAAATTGAATAGTACTTGATGTTTAACATGAGAATTTGATTTAAAAAATGTAGCTACAAGCCTAAAATAATCACGGATGGATTGTGTACGGAATCAAAATATTTTGAATCACATGGAATATATTTGTTTTGCAAAAATTTAAAAATTACGGTACCAAAGTAAAAAAATCTTTACACACGCATTTATTACATAAAGAAAATATCGGCAAAATAAAAAGAAAAACATGTATGGGACCTTTTTGCAAAAATCTAAAAATTATAGGACCAAAGAAAAAAAATGATATTGTAAAATATAAAAAAATAAAAATAAACATGCCGTTATCGCAAGAAAAAAATATCGATATCGCATAAAGAAACTATCGATATCGCATGAAGAAAATGTTAGTACGGTCCGCCAAGAAAAATAAAAAATATACAAAAAATGAAAATACGTATGTCAATATCGCATAAAAAATGTTGATATCGCAGACAAAAATGTCAATATCTCATAAAAAAATGTTAGTGCGACCAATCCAAATTCTGTAACGTACGAAATCACTTATTTAGTCCAAACCCTATCTGTATTCAAAATAATCGTAGGTTTTGGAATTTGATGAGACCATTTTGGCCTCTTCCCACTTCACCTGAAAGTAAACTCAATCATCTAGCAATAAATACGGTCACCTGAAAGTAAAATCAATCATCTAGCAATAAATACGGTACTTGTTTTTACTCTCTCGTTACTTTTAAGGCGTAAACAAAAGTAGTTTCACCAGGTCCTCAATGGATTGACAGGGAAATATTAGCCATCTACTGTTATATAAAAGATGAGATTAGTCCAATTTTTTTTGTAAAGGGTGAAGGCTTCTTTATTTTGAGTACTATCGTTAAAGCTATAGTGTGGGGTTGTCATCCTGACAAAATATTCTTCAAGTCAATAACTTGTCTAATCTATAACCATATGTTATTCCCTATAGTCAATTAATTCCCAAGTTATTTAAATCATGAACGTGACACGCTCAAATGCAATATGATATTTCATACCAAACAATAATATTTATACCATCATTTTTAATAAAATCTAGAAGAGAGAAAATAAATCATGTAAAATCCATCATAATTTTTTTCTCGATAAAATCATACTTGTGAGAGAATCTATTGAAAAAATTTCAATTTCTCATCTTCTCTGTTTCATAAAAGTGTTAAATATTTTGTTATTTTGTTATTTGAACCTAAATTAATCGATTTAATAATATTTGATATCTGCCCACTAGTTAAAATGATGAGTTCCCATGTCTTTCTTCGCCTCTTTATCCTCTCTTTCCATTCCCACATCCCATCCAAACCATCAGCAGCCATGTGTAGTACTCCAACCAGCTCGAAACTCGACAAGAAGATGAGCCTTGAAGACGAAGATCATGGCTTCTTCTCAAGGCTAATCTCCAAAGAAACTTCCATGGCCAACCCTTCTTTCCGAGTGTACTACAATGGAGTCTCCGTGGCGGTCCCTTTTGTCTGGGAATCCCAACCAGGGACACCGAAACACGAGCGCCATGAGAGCGCTCTTCCACCTCTAACTCCTCCTCCTTCCTTCTATAGCTTCCACCATAAACCCGCCAAGAAACGCTCAAGATCTGGGAATTTACTTAGGTTTCTCTTTCCGAGGGGAAGCTTCTTTACGAGGGGGTCCTCTATTGCAAGTGTTATACTTCCTTCGCCCTCGTCGGGCTCTCGCTGTTCATCTTCTTCATCTCCAGGTTTTCTTCTTCCGTTTAATAGGAGGAGGAAGTTACATTCTCATGAAAGGAGCAGGTTTTTCGGGTCTGGGTTGTCCTTCGACTCCGGCGACGACGAAGCGTTCCACGGAGGATCAACTTCTAAGTTCATATCGTGCTTTGGACTCGGGAAAGGAATTGGTGGCCGTGGGAAGAAGATTCAAGGAAGGTGCTTTGCTTTGTGGTAGTCATCAACCACTTATATCTCGGTACTTTGATTAATCTAAATTTAAGTGGAAGTTGAAAACTCAAGCCATAGTACCCAGCAAATTCATCTACGTGATCAATGTTCGCGGAATATTTGTACTAGTTTGTGTATGATGATCTGTATTGATCGAGACAGGATTTAAATGGTAGTTTTCCTTGAACTACCATTTGGATTTGTTACGTATTAATTCTCTTTTTTTTTTTTGTGAAAAAGATCGTATTGTTGTTTACAGAAACTTGATTTTATGATCTCATGTTTCTCGTACGTCCATGAACCTTGATGTTCTATTAAATGTAGCCATTGTGCATATAAATAAAATTGATGGATTGCTACTGTTCTTCTCCTGCTCAGGTTTACCTTACAAGTGTGATACCATTTTGTTTATTGTTATCAGATTTTTATCGAATTGATTAATTCAAGTTTCGTCTATATTTCAGATATTATAACTTAAATATATGAATTAATCAATAACAACTCTTCACTAATTGATACACTTGTCGAGTGATTTTGTGGACATGAGTTTTTTAATCCACCCATTTATCTCTTCGCGATGATGGTCACTGGTCATGATATTGTCCGTTTATTAAAGTATACTTATTTTGGTCAGACTTTAAGCAATGGCAATTTTCACATACATATCACTGAAGTAGTTGTGCTGATCACTGCACATTGGCCGTGTGTTAGGAAATATGACATTGAAATTCTAAGTATATTTTGGGTTGAAACTATTCACATTTAGACATCCACTATATTAATTCAGTTCTGAGTCATAGATGACAAATTTTTCGTACTTAATTTTTAATTTTTATATCTAAAATTTAAATTCAGTTAAAATAAAACATCTTCAATCCGATCATCTATATATTGGTGTCCAGTCTCCGTTGAAAAGTTTTCGAGATCCACTAACTTTGGGGCAAGAATTAGATAGTCTTAAGCTCATAGCGATTTCCACCAAAAGGAGAAAAAACTCATCCTGCATGTATAAGCAACAGTTGCAGTAGGAGATGAATACCGCATCGTGTACGAAATACATCATTCACTAGAACTGATAGTTCAAAGGAAAAATTCATTTTTTTAAGGTAAAATTCGTTGAGGTGTAGTTTAAGCTGTAAAAATGATCCATCGATAAAATTAATGATACGAAGCAAAATAATTTAAATAATAGAGAGTCGATGTGTCAATTAAATAATATCTCCGTCAATTAGTCAGAATTTTTAAAACCTACTGGTATGTGTAATACAAAACAGCATGACAGTATAAATGGACCTTATTGATGTTAGTTTTTTCAAGTTCTGGTCCGATTTGGAAGGGATGGGCACAGCTTCCTACCTTGAGAATCAATATGTCCACGTCTTAGTTTTCGATTTCAACGCATTAACACACAACCAATATAAAAAGCAGACGTCAACTAAACTAACAAAGACAAGATCTACTAAAAGGTTACTCGAAGTTTCCTTTACACAGAATAGGAAGTTTCTGAACTAGTTTAACATCAGGTTCGGTGTGAAAAAAATACTATCTAATAGAATGAGACGTAAATTAATTAAAGAAATAGAGGGAGACGTCAGTTGAAAACTGCCAAGCTTTTTCTTTTTAATAACTCGAGTATTTTGAAATAATCAACTAATTTGAATTTGAGCAAAGAACATATAATATTTCAAAAATTGATTGACTATCTTCACATACCAACATATTTTGTTTTTAGACATACGCATTCTAAGAAATTTAATATGAAATCATTCATCCTCGAAGTACTTTAGGCCAAGCGAAATTACTCTTTCGTTTCTTTCAAGATATTTACTAAAAAAAATTTATTTATTGATATGGATAATATCAATCAAATTACTTAATATTTTATAACTTAATATCATAAATAAATTGTCTTAATGGTACAAGATGTAGGATTATTTGACGAAGGTTGGTGGAGCATTCAATTGAAAAATTTACCTTTAGAAAAATGTCCAATCCAAATTTGAACCCATTAAAATCTTAAAATGATAGAACATTTTTAATATTTTTTTAAAAATTATTGTGATACCCCACATTTATATTGTGTGAAAAACTTAAGTAATTTGATTGTTACTATCTATACCAACAAAATGCACCTTTTTTCAGATACATATTCTCAAAGAAATTCAAGATTAAACACGTTTGGGCAAAAATAGGATCATGATAGATATACTCTTGGAAAGTTTCATATGGTGCGTGCGAGTGAGGATAAAACATGCTAGAAAAACTTGTATTAATTTGTGGAGTTAGTCGGTCAAATCACGACACGTTATATTTGACATCAGAGCCACTTCAGTTTGTACGGTGTAATTCGATAATTAAATGCACTTACAAGAAAAGGATTATGAGACTATGTGTATATCGCACAATGAGGGCATTATGTATTTAAGGAGAGATGAATCTGATATCTGTATTTGTACTATGTAAAACGTTTAAGTGATGTGATTATTACTATCTGTATCAACACTGTGCACCTTATTTTTACGTACACATTCTGAAAAAAATTATATAGTTAAACGCATTTAACCATAAATAAGATCAGGATAGATGATGACCTCTTGGGAAGTTTTTCAGAATGCGTGCAAATGAAGACAAAACACGGTAATTTTTTTTGTTAGTTTGGTGAGTTAATCAGTCAATTCACGATACGTTAAGCTGTTTTAAACTTCAAATGGGGTGGCACGTATTTTATTTATATCTGCCTCAAACCACTTTATTTTTCAGAATATCAAACTAAAAAATCCGGAAAATCCAATATTTATGTCCCTTTATTATCAAGTGTGCATGGATAAAGACGACATTTTAAAACAATTTCACTGCTTAGATTCATTAAATAATATTTCTTTAGTCATTTTACATCATCCAGAATTATTATTCTATTGTTTAGGTTCAGTATAATTTTTCTGGAAAGACAACATTATGGCATCATTCGTAGTGTCGAAGGATGCACAGTGAACATTCTGTTCTTCCTGAAAAGTATAATTAATTACAATTGGAACGAAGCCATTCTGCCTCCTAAGCAGTCAAATCTTCAGTTACAAGAAACTTAAAAAGGATTAAAGATTTCACTTTATATTATGTGGTAAATTTAGAATCTTCGATTTTTTTTATGACGAGATTTTGCTTCATTTCATTCTCTTCCATTTTGAAGAATAATTACTACAATCACAACTAACTTTAGAATTTTGTGGTTAAGAACTAACTTTATAAGCATTGGTCGGTTATGCTCAATTGGATGTAGCTGTTTATTGGCCAATTTTTTTTTATGCGGACTTGTATTTAGGTGTGTTGTACACTTACAGAGATATAATATCATTTATTTATTAAAAAAAATTGTAGATCCATAGTTCATAATTGTAACGTTATAATCAAATTGATATCAAACAATCCAAATATACCCGCGATCTAATTTATAAATAAACCGATGATATCTAAAATTTGAGTAATGTGAAAAAGCTTTTATTAAAATTTAGTGAAAAAAGATGTTATCTTAAATCTAAATTAAACTCCATTCTATTTTACTCTTTTTAATGTCTTCTTCTCCAAAGTGTCGGCGATGGTTAATTTGCTTGCTGGCAGTTACGTGGGCTCACTCACTACGCACGCTGTTGTGGGCCTGAAAGTATATCACCCAGATTTTGGGGTCGACGTGATTCTCCCATATCTTTTTCATTTTAATTTGGTACTTTGTTCTTGAAAAACAATTATGGAATATTTCGAAGGAGATTGAACACAACGAACGGGAGTACCAGCCTACCTGAACGTATATGTTGAGAATCCCATATAGTTTGTGCGAGTGAGAAAGTTTATAAGTGAAAAATAAGATTTGAGTTAAATATAAAAATATTATTATGATATCATAGTAAATTGACCGCGTGTCTATTGTTGTGCTCACATAACTTTCATTTTCTCCACGTTGGTAAAATCAAAATCTGTACAATTTTCGAGTTGATAAATCTCGTTTGAGGAAAAGTACTAAAAATCCCATGAATGAAATAAACTAATTTATAGAATGTATCAATCCATTAACATAATGTTTAGGTTGCATATAAACAATCTTACATTAAAATTAAAATCTTAAGAATTCTAACCCAAAACATTAGTATTTTCTATTCGCATCTTCATCCCCGCTCCGTGCGTCCGATTTGATGAATTGATTTGATTTTTCCACGCCGGCGTTCAATATAATTTAATTTCTTGTCGGTTGATGGATTACGTACTTTTAATAATATAGGGTGGGTGACAAGATGATGCATTTGGAATTTATAAATTTGATCCGCCAGTTCATCACCGATAATTTTATTGCATGCGTCCTAGCTATCCTAATAGGCGAATAAATCACAATTTTAGAAAAAAAAACTGCCTGACATAAACGACGTCCTATTTTTTCATAGAAAATTTCAAACTACTGCTTAACTTCATTGTGTGCGAATCATCCAAGATGACGTGGTACACATGATATTCGAGCAGCAACATAGATTTTTTTTTAAATAGAAATTTTCTCTGCCAAATGTTAATTCTCGGTAACTAACTTTATTTAATTCAAATAACACTGCGTACAGAAGCAATGAATCAGTTAGATGGTAAGTAAGTGAACATCCTTTTTGGTATACTGCGTCATCGACCACATGGACAAAGAGAACATAATTGATAGTCACATGAAAAATTTAAGATGATATAGAGCATCAGATGGACAACAGTTTAAAAGTGACAACTCTCAACTAAATATAACCTAAGCAAGAGTGGTACTCTTTATTGCCCTCTTTGTGGATGAGAGGATGAATTTAACCCTTGAAAAATATATCTTGCATGTGTTTGCATTACGTAAATTACAAACATCAATTACAGCTTATATACATTTTTCAGCGAGATTTTGTAACTCTAATCCTAGATATAGTTAGGATTTACTTCCCTTACAGACATCGTGTCATATAAGACTTTACATCTAGCAGGATATACATTCATAATTTAAATGTATCTCTACACTCTCTCTCAAGTTGGCGTGTGTAGGATAACAATACCCAACTTGGTGATGAGTGCTTAAAACACTCATTACTTGTGTCTTCTTTTGAGTTTATTTTTAGTATTTTAGGTTGTTTTAGTTGAGTCTTAGATGTCTTGGTCTTAGTTTTTGTTATTTTATGTTTTAGTTGTGTATATTGTTTCTTATTGTGTTTTCGTGCTTTTAGGAGCTATTTTAGAAGAGAAGTGGAGGACGATCAAGCGAAGGTGCAAAGGTACGGATCAGAGCAAGATCACGAAGCAAAGAAGGACTGAAACACGAGGTCTGGCGCACGCCAATAGCTTCTGGAGCATGCCAATGGAGTTGAACGACTTTGAATGACCACACACATGAATGACCAGACGTGAACGACCAAGCATCTGAAGACCCGGCGCACACCAAGCACCGTTGGCGTACGCTAGGCCAGCCCTCTTATAACTCAAATGATGATAACTTTTGCATCCTATGTCCAAATGAGACGAGTAAGGTGGCGTTGGAAAGACGACATCTAGGGCTACAACTTTGTCTCTAATAGGCATCTTCAATTTCGGAGTCTAAAAGGTCTAAAATGCAAGAATGGCGCATGCCAATGGCTTCTGGCGCACGCCAATAAAGCAAAACCAAAGATCTGGCGTACGCCAGGTACAATTGGCGTATGCCAACCCCAGACAGAGACAGAACTAGGCCAACCCACTTGCTCATTTCAATGGCAAACATTGGAGGGGGCCATGACATTTGAGTTTTGGCCTTAGAAGATGATAAGAAACATGTATGGGGGACATCTTTTGTGAGTTGTTAGGATATTTAGATTAAAAACTATTTTATTTACTTTTGACTTTGGACTTATGTAATAATGTGTGCATTTGTGTGTAAGTGTATTACATTAGATTAGTAGGCAGAGAGTAGAGGTAGGAGAGGCCACAAAATTGTAAGAAACTCTCTGCCAAGAGGGAGGAACATGATGGAGGAGAAAAAAAGCTTCAAGAACATCATTAAGCTTCCTTCTCCTTAACTCTTTCCTTTTGTTCATGTTTATGCTTAGTATGTTCTTGTTTATGTATGTTGTTTTTTGTAAATATGTGAGAGAAATTGTGTTTGTGAGTTTGGTGCCTTGAAACCATAGATGTAGCCACGGTTTAGAGGGTTAAACATGCTAAGGATTGTGTTCTAGTTAATGAGCTTAATGCTTAATCATGGAATCACTTAGATTATGATCACTATTAGTTCTAGCCTCTGACAATGGTTTAGGATTAATTGGCTGTGATAAAATCTTTGTGATACACCTAGGTTAAAGCTTAATCTGGTTGGCCACCTAGATGATGAACTTAGTTAATTCTTAAGACCGAGAGGAGATAAGATTAACGGACGAATTAACTAGATGATTAGTTACCTTGTGAGAGAGAGATCTTCCTTAGTAATTGATTGTCCACTGAGTGATATGCATAGGTGGTGCTTGGCTGAGTTTAGTTGGCTTTTGGGGTCGAAAGAACATCTTGCCATTCTAAGCTTAGTTAAGTATCGATTTAGACCAATCTAGCGCAAAAGTGTAGATTGGTCGCCTTCGAAACACTCGGACCATATCACATACGTAATAAACCTCCTGAATCAAATGGTTACATTGGTTTTAAGTGTACTTTACTCACTTTTGTGTTTTAAGTTGCTAAATCTCAGTTTAGTTAGTTAAACTAGTAAACTATTTTGCTTTTGCTGCATAATTAGTGCACGCCAGCCCTCATTGGCGTATGCCAATAGTCCAAAAATAAGAGAGTTGGCGTACGCCAACACCATTGGTGCACGCTAATCAAGCCAATCTGAGAGACTTGGCATATGCCAAGCATAGCTGGCGCATGCCAGACCGAGCTCAACATGGCACAAATCACACAAATCTGAAAGTGATCAATCATTCGTAGGTTTAGATTTAGGTAGATCTTTCTCATTCATTTTGTCTTAAACTAGCTAGCTAACCAAAAAGGTAGTCTAAACTAGTTTCTCGTGGTTCAACACTCTACTTCACTATCATTGCAATGAGTGTTTATTTGTTGGCACAAAAATCACCCTCGTCAATTGGCGCCATTATCGGGAAACTAGGAAAAGGACATTTGAGTAGGTTAGAAAATTGGGATTAGGACATTTTTATTTTTAGTCTTTATTAGTTTTAGTTTTAGTAGTGGTTGTGGAGATGGATTCCTTTGGTTACCATTGGCACCAAGGAATAGAGTGTTCGTTTTTAGAAGATGAAGTTGAGGATACACGTAGACGGGTGGAAGCAAAACAAAGAGAACTCAATCTCAACCAAACTCAAGTTTGGACTTGCGAGTGGTGCGGGTGGTTAGGACATAACAAAAATCAATGTGAAGAATATTGGTTCGACACACCCCATGGAGCCTCCTCAGATCATGAAAATTTTATGCTTAACAGCGAGGGGCAACATGACACCATTAGTGATCCAACATGGAGTGGAAATCCTTATTCCTCAAGTTGCAAAGAAGAAGTACAACCCTTTAGGTCTGATCCCCTTGATGATAGATTGGACTCGTTAGAAACAAGGATGGAGAAGATGATGGAAAATGTTGAAGTAGTGCTTAAAAATTTTGAGGAGTTGTCTGCATTAACTCAAACCTTTGAGAGATTGCAAGCTCACTCAGATGAAATTTGCTCTAATGCATATGCAAAAAATGCCTTCTCTATTCAACCATCTGAGTTAGTCCATCATTTAGAGGAAGACATTGAAGTGCAAGTGGAGGATGACAATGAGCAAATGGACTTGAGAGTGGAGGAACAATCATATGTTCCTCCACCATCATACATCAATCCAATGTCATTCATTGAAGATCTATACAGTATTGAAAATAAGGGTCGTCTTTGGGATTTTGAAATAGAGGACTAGTACCAAGAGACCCTAATGAGATCACTTATTTATACCAATGCACTTCCATTAGAGGATGAAAAGAATGAGGATAAGAAGGAAGAAAAAGAAGAGAGAGAGTTTTTTAAGAGCACAAAAATGGAGGTTGACGAACTTATGACTAGTGCTAATTACTTTTTGCATCATTGTAGCTCAACCAAGGATTTAGCGAATATTGAAGATTTGGAGCAAAAAGAAGAAGCCATGTCTACGGAAGAGTTTAGTGTTATCCGCCATAATATTTATCCTCGACTTCAAGATCCAAGAAGGTTTGCTAAACCTCTAATTTTGGATTTGTTAAGTAGAAAAATACCCTGCTATAATATTTTACAACCACCCAACCTTGGTTGGGATTGGTTAATTTTGGGTGAGAATAAAACACTTCTCAATCTCACGATAAACATGAGTACTATTGACTCTTTAGTTGATTGGCATATGTCTGCATTTTCACGATTGATGGGGGATAAAAAGTTACTCCTATATGATTGTTGTGCTCAACAAGTTACATTATTAAGTACCTAGGAGTAGGAAGTTAGGACACGAAGGTGACTATAGCAAAAATACCACAAGATCACAAGATGAGCATACCGTGGCACTACTTGGTGACTTGAATAGGCTTAACGCCAAAAAGGTCACAAGAAAAGGTAGTTCTACATGGTATGCCCTTTGGGAGTTATGTGAATTGCTAAAGTCAAAGTTGCATCTGTGATCCATCAGAATGGGGCGTCTGGTTTTCAAGCTTTCCAGGAACGCAGCGTAAATAAAAGCCAAAAAAATTAGCGTAGATTGTATTATAAAGTGTGTTAATTTGTTTGTATTATTATTGTTAATTTTGTGTGTTTTAGTAAAGTTGGTGTACACCTATTTTGCCAATGCTGAAGACCTGGCGCACGCCACTGGAGCCAAGCATGCGCCACCTGCCAAACATGAAAATCTGGCACACGCTAGGTATGGCTGGCATATGCCAGGTAGGGCAGAATCCAAATCTATAAATTTGGACATCCGTCGATTTTTGCCATAACTCACCCACATCCGAAATTTTCAACCACAAGTCACAAGCCCAAGCCTCCCCGACCTCTGGCACACGTTACCGAATGCCCAGAACAACTTCTACAATGGTGGATGATGCAGGATCTAGCCGACACCATTATCGGACGAGTGACAGGGAGCTCCTTTTTCTTTCATTTATTTTATTAATTTTCTGTTTTCTATTCTTTTATATGTGTTATGTCATTCAATTTTGTTTTTTAGTTTATAGCTGTGACTTTGTGTGATATTGTATTTATCTATTTACTTTTGTGTGTGTTTGCTTATCTGTGTTTTGTGTATATTGAGATAATTTTATTCATATCTTTGGTGATATGGTATGGAAGTGTTCCGATTTGAGTTCTGCAGGGTTCGATCTCCTTGCTGCTTCTTACGTACTAGATCATCGAGATAAAACTATCTCAAATTTGTTTTCTTTTAGTAATTAGGTATTTATTAGTATCTTAGACACCTTGAAGACAATGTGTCATTCAAGTGTGGGGGAGGGTTTCCTTCAGGAATCTTCCTTGTATATTAATAATTGTAGTGTCTAGGTTTAGACTTGGTATAAATTTTTCAAAATTTGACCCCCTTCAAAAATTTTCAACTTGTGTTTAAAGACTTATCACCTTATTAGTTAGGAATTTAACTCGAACACAAAGCTTAGGAATATGTAGAAACTTCACACTTAGTTATTTAGTCTAGTGGTTTTGCTGTTTAGACTAGACTAGAATGATAATGTTTGAACCTTGTGAGGTACTTTGAGCCGAAGGAGGAGACATCCGTCTCCAAATCTTTTCATGAGGTGTATACTAAGTTAGTTGAATAGGGTATCCTACTATTACTTGTCGTAATCTTAGTTATGCGGAAGTTAGTGGACGACGGGGGCATTTCTTTGACATTTGAGCCTAGAGCTTTAGAGACAAAATCCTATAATTCCAATTGCTTTAAACTAATTTGAGCCTAGCCTTTTCTTGATTATAGACTAGGTAACCAACTTCTAGCCTTAATTACCATTCTTCCCAACCTTTGACCATCATATCCGAGGATATTAGGACGAATTGTATGGGTTTAGTTGGTAGCTTCATGAATACGGTTTAAGTTGTGAAAATTTTAGAAAAATGAGTGGCCAAGTGTAGAAGCCGAATTTATTCCAAGAACATGCTAAGTTATTTTAGTTTGTTTATTTTATAAAAAAAAAGTGTGTCGTAAATATTGTGTTAGTAAAAAAAAGAAAACAAAAAAGAAAAAAAAAGAGAAAAATAAAGAAAAGAAGTGCAAAAAGAAAGTTGTGAATAAAGCATGAATTCTTGGCATAACCTCGAGCTTCAGAGTCGTAGAATATTGGAAAAATAGGTGAGAGCTTAATTATTTTAAGTGAGGGTGTCTAGATTAGATGAGTGACTAGTTACTTTTGTAATGTACTCGGATTGGGTGGTTTAGCCACTATCCAAATTTTTACCTCACCTTTACCTAAGCCCCATTATAACCCGATATAAAGACCCCCTGAGCATTAACAACTGTACAATCAAAGATATTGCTGAGTATGACGTAGGATGCCTAGAAATATTTTGGCTAAGTATACGATTGATAGGAAGTTGTCTACTTATATAATAAGTGAGATGAATTTCTTACCACAAAGAGATTAACGTTCTAGTGTCTTTTACATAGTGTTAATATTAATTTAAACAACTAAGTGTAGACGAGTCTAACTATTCGTTCATTTTGTGATTAAGCTAATGAACTAACTATGTAGGGATATTCTTTTGACTTAAGCTGATATTTTTTAGGGGAATCATTTTACGAATTCTTTATGCCATGTCTTTTCCTTTTTGTGTGCTTTTCTTTTATATGTCTGTATGTGTCCGCATTTGAGTTTTGCTTGGGGACAAGCAAATATTCAAGTGTGGGGGTGTGATGAGTGCTTAAAACACTAATTACTTGTGTCTTCTTTTGAGTTTATTTTTAGTATTTTAGGTTATTTTAGTTGAGTCTTAGATGTCTTGGTCTTAGTTTTTATTATTTTATGTTTTAGTTGTGTATATTGTTTCTTATTGTGTTTTCGTACTTTTAGGAGCTATTTTAGAAGAGAAGTGGAGGACGATCAAGTGAAGGTGCAAAGGTACGGATCAGAGCAAGATCACGGAGCAAAGAAGGACTGAAACACGAGGTCTGGTGCACACTAATAAAGTCGAACGACTTCGAACGACCACACACATGAATGACCAGACGCGAATGACCAGGCATCTGAAGACCCGGCGCACGCTAAGTACCATTGGCGTATGCTAGGCCAGACCTCTTACAACTCAAATGATGATAACTTTTGCATCCTATGTCCAAATGAGACGAGTGAGGTGGCGTTGGAAAGACGACATCTACTATCTAGGGCTACAACTTTGTCTCTAATAGGCATCTTCAAATTTAGAGTCTAAAAGGTCTAAAATGTAAGAATGGCGCATGCCAATGGCTTCTGGCGCACGCCAATAAAGCAAAACCAAAGACCTGGCGTACGCCAGGTACAATTGGCGTACGCCAACCCCAGACAGAGACAGAATTAGACCAACCCACTTGTTCATTTCAATGGCAAATATTAGAGGGGGCCATGACATTCGAGTTTTGGCCTTAGAAGATGATAAGAAACATATATGGGGGACATCTTTTGTGAGTTGTTAGGATATTTAGATTAAAAACTATTTTATTTACTTTTGACTTTGGACTTATGTAATAATGTGTGCATTTGTGTGTAAGTGTATTACATTAGACTAGTAGGCAGAGAGTAGAGGCAGGAGAGGCCATAAAATTGTAAGAAACTCTCTACCAAGAGGGAGGAACGTGATGGAGGAGGAAGAAAAGCTTGAAGAACATCATTAAGCTTCCTTTTCCTTAACTCTTTCCTTTTGTTCATGTTTATGCTTAAGTATGTTCTTGTTTATGTATGTTGTTCTTTGTAAATATATGTGAGTAATTGTGTTTGTGAGTTTGGTGCCTTGAAACCATAGATGTAGCCACAGTTTAGAGGGTTAAACATGCTAAGGATTGTGTTCTAGTTAATGCGCTTAATTCTTAATCATGGAATCACTTAGATTATGATCACTATTAGTTCTAGCCTCTGACAATGGTTTAGAATTAATTAGCTGTGATAAAATCTTTATGATACACCTAGGTTAAAGCTTAATCTGGATTGGCCACCTAGATGATGTACTTAGTTAATTTTTGAGACCGAGAGGAGATAGGATTAACGGACGAATTAACTAGATAATTACTTACCTTGTGAGAGAGAGATCTTCCTTGGTAATTTGATTATCCACTGAGTGATATGCATAGTTGGTGCTTGGCTGAGTTTAGTTGGCTTTTGGGGTCGAAAGAACATCTTGCCATTCTAAGCTTAGTTAAGTATCGATTTAGACTAATCTAGCGCGAAAGTGTAGATTGGTCGCCTTTGAAACACTCGAACCATATCACATACGTAATAAATCTCCTGAATCAAATGGTTACATTGGTTTTAAGTGTACCTTACTCACTTTTGTGTTTTAAGTTGCTAAATCTCAGTTTAGTTAGTTAAACTAATAAACTGTTTTGCTTCTGCTTCATAATTGGCGCACGCCAGCCCTCATTGGCGTACGCCAATAGTCCAAAAATAAGAGAGTTGGCATATGCCAATACCATTGGCGCATGCCAATCAAGCCAATCCGAGAGACTTAACATACGCCAAGCATAGCTGGCGCACGCTAGGCCGAGCTCAACATGCCATAAATCACACAAATCTGAAAGTGATCAATCATTCGTAGGTTTAGATTTTAGGTAGATCTTTCTCATTCATTTTGTCCTAAACTAGCTAGCTAACCAAAAAGGTAGTCTAAACTAGTTCATCATGGTTCGACACTCTACTTCACTATCATTGCAACGGGTGTTTGTTTGTTGGCACAAAAACCACCCTCGTCACTTGCCTAACAGCTCAAGAAAATGCTCCTTTTCCAGCGCATTCATAGTTGACGGATCATCGAAATCTTCCATGGAATAATCTGACCTTCTTGAACTAGCTCACGAACAAAATGACAATCGATCTCAACATGCTTGGACTTTTAATGGAATACAGGATTCATTGTGATATGCAAGACAGTTTCACTGTCACAATAAAGAGATGTCCCATGCTTCTGTTCAAAACCCATGTCCTGTAACAGTTGGCATAACCAAATTAATTCATGAACTATTGTCATCATAGTATGATATTTGGCTTCGACCAAAGAACATGCCACTACGGACTACTTCTTACTCCTCAACAAAATCAGAGATCCTCCCAAGGAGACAAAATAACCATTCTGCCGTTGTGGGACAATGACCATAATTAGCATCACAAAAGGCTAATAAAGAAATATCACCATCCAACTTTAATAGAATACTCTGACTAATGGTCTACTTCAGTAGGCAATAACGCACTCTGCCATGATCATGTGCTCTTTTCATAGAGCAATCATAAATTGGCTTAGGATGCCAACCGATTAGGAAATGTGTGATCATGTAACCACCAAGTACATCAGTCACCCGATCAATCTTTGATAGTGATTGGGGTCTACCAGCTCCGTGCCTTTATCAGCTACAAGCTGATAGTTTTGCTTCATGAGGAACTCTATTGGCTTGCCTCCTTCCTTACTACAGTCCTTCAAGATATCCAACGTGTACTTGCATTGACTAAGTACTAACCTTTGAGATGTTTGTGCTGCCTCGATACTAAGGAAATACTTTAATGAGCCCAGGTCTTTGATTTTGAATGGCCCATGCAAATACTTCTTCATGTCTTCTATCTTTGCCGCAATTGTTTTAGTTAATGTCACATCATTAACGTAGACAAGTGCCATAACGATAATCTCTCAATCACAATAGATAAAGAGAGAATAATTCACCTTAGATTGTCTGAATTTCACCTTCAATAATGCCCCTGTAAATTTACTATACTAGCTATGGGAAGACTAGCATAATCCATACAATGATTTATGCAATTTAAAAATCCTCGTGTCTCCAAGTTTGCCAAATCCTTGTGGAATTTTTAGATAAACTTCCTCCTTTAAATCTTTGATGTCTAATTGATGTATCTACCAATGTTACTTCACAGCTATAGTAAGCAGGCATCTGAGAGTGACCAACTTGGCTACTGGTACAAAAGTGTCGTGGTAGTCGACTCCTTCAATCTGTGTGAAATCACTCACGATTAATCTGGCCTTGTATCACTTAACCTCTCTATTTGGTTTTAACTTTACCTTGTAAACCTATTTGGAATCCACTAGTGTCTTCCTTTTGGGCAAGTCTTGCAAGGTCCACATTTCATTATCTTTTAAAGCATCAATATCCTGTTGCATCACCTCCCTCCAATATTTATATAGAATTTCCTGATGAAAGGTCTTTGGCTCTCGTATAACATGATGGCTGCAAGCTCTCGTATAATGTGATGGTCATAAGTAAAGCTTATATGAGTGGGGAAAATGGTCATAGCTCACAAAATTTGATAAATGATATATACTTGAGTTGCTTGAAGGTAGGGTAGGTTCTTGCAATGCGATAGAGGGAGGCAATGTTACTTCATAATTTCTCTAGTGTCAGATTATTTGTGGACTCATTGTGGCCTACTTTCTTCCACTCAGGTGACATATTGTTCTACATTACTCGCCATAGTCTCCACTACCTACATCTCAGTGATCTCTCGGGTTCCTATGGATTTAAAAGTGGCCTTTTTAGTTAGGCTGACCACAGCCTCCTCTCTACCAACAAGGCTTTCTACTTCCTCAAATGTGTCTAGCACAGGTCCTCTTGAAGAGGGTTATTCGCTCTTCTCTATTGTAGCTTCTGCGAAGGAAAAATCGTCTTCCATAAAGATCATATCACAACTAGTAAATACAACCTTAGTCTTCGGGTCATATAGCCAATAGTCTTTCTATTCTGTTGGATTCCCAAGAAACACATACCTTCTTCCTCTTTCACTGAACTTATCACTCATATGGTTATGAGCATAGGCTAGGCATCCAAAGCTCCTTAGGTTGTTGTACTCCACATATTTTCTGAACATAATCTCATACGATATCTTATCTCCATAACTGCAGATGATAATCTGTTGATTAAATAAACAGTAGCAGATATGTATTTGCCCTAAAATTATGTCAGAAGACTTGCTTGAAATCTGAGTGCCCTAGAGGTCTTGAGTATATGTCTATGCTTGCTCTCAACAATGCCATTTTATTATGGCATATTGACACAAGATGTCTGTAACTTCATTTCCATCTTCGTATAGAATTGCATTATCTAATTTGATTTAAACTTAGTGCCAGTATCACTTTGAAGTCACTTGATTCGTGTACCAAATTATGTCTGAACCATTGCATAAAAGGTGCAAAATATATTGCCAACCTCTAAATTATGCCACATCAAATACACTCGTGTCCCTCTACTATAGTCATCAATAATAGTGAGAAAGTACCTCTCTTGAGTTAGAGAAGCATTACGAGAAGGTCCCCACACATCACAAGAATCACAATGTGCTAAAGAGTCTGCAAGTACTTTATTCTGAATAAAACCTATATGCACCATCTTGTCTCGAGAGGGATGCCTTAGTTTACGATGCCACACTTAAGTGTCTTCTTACCTTTGACCAACCATTACCACCCCACCATCCTACACTTAGTTGAAGTAGTATAGTCTATCATAGTGCGTACCTAAGGGTGTGCATTCAGGATATCCTGATCCTAAAATCTCGAATCTCAAATATCTTGAATACTAAATAGCAAAAAAAGTCATCTCGATCCCATACCAAAATAATTTCGGGATAATCTCGATACTGAATTAAAATTTTGGAATTATTCCAAAATTCCCGAAATATCCTAAAATTTTTATAAAGAATAGATATTGTAATCCAAAACAATACAATCCCAAAATTCTTATAAACACATGTAACATAATCTTGAAATTCTTACAAACACAAGTAACACAATCCCGAAATTCTTACAAACAAAAGTAACACAATCCCAAAATTCTTACAAACACAAATAACAAGTTCAAGTTACAACCATTTGTCAAATATGTTAATTGATATCATCGAAATTGTTGGAGGAAGCAAAAATCAGCGTCGGACTTGGACCCTATTTCAATGAGAGTTTGGATAACTCTGAAATTGAACACAAAACAAAACCAAATTAGTAATTATAGTTGGTTAAAGACAAGCTCACAATGTTCACAGGCTCACATTCAAATGTTCACAGGTTCCATCGAGAAGTTAAAGACAAGCTCACATTCAAATGTTTAGAGGTTCACCAATTATACAGTAACATTTTCAGTGCACCAAAACAAGCTCAAATGGAGAAGTAATAAGAAGTTAAAGACATACCTTCGTCTATTGTATCTTGAGTGATAATTTCATGAATGCTCTCGATATCTGCAAAAGTATTTCTAAGCCAATCTTGAACATACAACAATGCCTCCATACTAGTTGGATCCAAAGAACTTTTAAAAGAATTCAAGACTCGTTCACCTAAGTTAGGAAAATACAATCAAATCATAATTAAAAAATATATTCAAATTAAAATTTTAAATTTGTGATAATAAGTATTAAACTACTTACTTTTGTTAAATGCAGACTCAAAAGCAACCGTTGAGATAGGCATGGCCAAAATGTCTCTTGCCATTTGTCCAAGAATAGGAAGTCAAAATGAATTATTTTTCCAATAACCAAGAATGTCAAACTTGGTATTGGATACAAGTCTTCTCTATCCTCATTGATGTACCTATCCAATTCAGACTTCCCATCCGAAGTTCCAACACTATCTTTCTTAATCTTATTAAGACGTTCAAGCCTTTCAAACATCTTTAACTCATTTTTTGCCATGTTTGTCTTTTGCCTTTGATCCTTGACACTTTCTCCATCATTTTCCCCACCCACACCTCCTCCATTTTCCAATAACAATTCTCTTCTATAATCTTCAAACAATACATAAAGTGTAGCTTTGACTTGTTTAAACATTGTACCGCCTTCTCTCTATACATATCATTCAAACACAACTCCACATAATCAAGCTTCACTCATGAATCAAAGATGACCGCAACAAAGAGCAACTTGTTTAATTTTTCTCCAATACTTGTCATACTTGTTTTTCATTGCTATTGCCATACTAACAAGATTATTATCTGGATAACCTTTTAATTCTCTTCGTGCCTCATCTAATGTCACGATCTCATCAAAAAAAATGTTGGAAGTGACAAACTTAGACCCAAACACTTTCAGAGTTAGGTCATAAAAATGTTTCAGAAACACAACAAACCTTTTACCATTTTCCCAATCTGAGAAGTCGGGTACCCAATATAACTCATCATCATCTGTTAATTTATTTCTGAAGGTTCAGTTCTCATCTTCATATCTTACAAAAGCCATTTTCGACTTGATAGCAGATGCCAACATTAAATAAGTAGAGTTCTATCTAGTTGTCACATCTTGCACCAATGAACAGTTACATTCAATATTTTCTGCCTTAACACAATCTTTAAACAACTCTAGACTCTTGAGGATACTTTTATGAACTTCATAACTTCTCTAATCTTTTTCACTGAAATATCCATCAACTCCAATCCATTTTTCACAATCAAATTAGCATTATGTGCCACACACCTCAAATGCATCAACTCACACCTCAATATACTTGTCGACCTATTGCAATATTTCTCCTTCAAAAACTTCAAAGCACTATCATTTGTGGTAGCATTATCAACAGTTATTGTAAAGATTTTTTCCAACCCCCAATCACAAAAGCATCTATCAAGAGCTAGTCCAATGTATTTTCTCTTGTGTGACCAAATTGGACAAAAGCTTATAATCCGCTTATTTAACATCCAATTCTCATCAATGTAATGAGTAGTCAAGCACATATAATTAACATTATGACTAGACGTCCAACAATCAGTAGTGAATGAAACTCTTTGCTTTATCTTTGCCAATATCCCTTTCAACTTCTCTTTCTCATTTGCAAATATTTCAAACATATCACGTTGTACTGTCCATTGTGAAGGAATCCAAAACATAGGATAGATAATAGACATGAACTCGATAAAAGATGGATGAGCAACAAAACTAAATGGTAATCCAGCTCTTACTATTAATCTTAATAAAGCCTTTCTCACTGTTTTAGTGTCACACTTAATAGTCATCATCACATTCTCATCCAAACTCGTTCCAAGGATTGTTTGAGAAGGATCAGTTACCTTGATCTTTTCCTTGCACTTCTTGCTATGACTAATTAGCCCAGTAGTCCCATTTTTTTGAGGATCTGCTCTTACTTCGCCTTGCAATGAGCCCATTATGTTTTATCTTCACCTATAAACTTGTCAAATTCAGGCTAATATTTTGACCTTGACACCATTTGCCTCCTCTTTTTATGTAGAGGACTAACATTTTCAACACCATCCAAAGTGTCCTCTTTCCCATGCTCATCGATTATCAAACAATCTAATTTCAACAAAAAAAAGGAAACTAAGGCATTACAAATTAGAACAGGGAGAAACTAGAAAGTAAGTAACACTTGGCACAACCCTAGTCACATACATTTATTTACCCAAAAGCTAAGTAACACTTATATGTCTCGTAAAAAAGCAAAGAAGAACTAAACTTTAAAAACCCAGAAGCTATGTATTTCTATCCACATGTTCTAAATCAGAGAGAGTTTATCAAACCTAAGCCTCCTAGCAACAAAAACCCTAAATTCATATTTGAAAAAATCCTAAATTTTAAAATCCTAATTAATTTTACTGAATTTAGAGTTAGGAATTTAGGGTTAATAAGAGAGGGAAACTCACCAGGAGATCTATGTAGGTAGCTCGAGGTGGCCGAAAGTGGTTGAAGGCAGCCGGAAGTGGTTGAAGGTGGCTAGAAGTGACCGGAGATGTAAGTCTTGAGGTTAGGTTTTGGGGCAGACTGGCAGAGGAAGACTTGTTTACTTGTTTTAATTCATAAGTGTTTTTTGCTATAGTGTAGACTGTGTAGTAGTTTTAATACTTTAAAGTCTTCAATGTGCTGGTATTAATACTTCATTGTGCTGGGTATTGGGCTGCGTAAGTTTTTTTGTATATAATTTATATATATGGAAAATTACACTTTAGTACTCAGTATTTTAATATTTCAGTAATCTCGAAATATCCCAAAATATCCCAAAATACCAAAATTCTCAAAATTTTTGAAAAACCCCTACCAAAATAAATCCCAATCCTAAAAATCTCGATCCCAAAATCCTAAATACCAAAAAAATTCAGGAATCCTAAACTACTAATCCCATTTACGCACCCCTATGCATACCTAATCTAATCAGCCTCCTCAAGGTAAGTCATATATCACACAACCATCAGGCAAAAAAGTGAGTATGCCGTTGATATCGTTGGTTATACAACTAACTGATATCAAGATGTATTTAAATCTGAAATGTAAAGAACTCAATTCAGCATAATATTGTCATTTACTTTCATAATTCCAGTCCCATATACATGGATGTTATCCCTATTTGGAATCTTCACATGTAAGTGTCTCATCTTCATGACTGTGCCCTGAAAAAGGTTAATATCTGAAACTATATATTTAGATGCTCCAGAGTCAATGATCTATGCTTGCGTATGAAAAAGTTTATCCACCATTATAATGCCCCATAATTTGACCTACTGCCTCTACTATACCAACACGAGTCTTTTTAATGTGCTTTGTCCTTACTCATATGCACCCTAAAAAAATTCCCAGGAGGTCACCCATTCTGATCCTACTTTCTGCCAAACACTTTTAATCTTGAAGTTTTTTTAGGATGTGTGCCCAAAAAGAAGGTGCACTTTGTTGGTATAGATAATAACAATCAAATCACTTAAGCCTTTCACATAGTATATATACGAGATATCATAGCCATAATGACACGCGCCTTATGAGTGCTTATGTTCTGCTTACTCTTACCATTTGCCATCCCCAGATACTTCATCAGGTTTGAGCACTGGTCTTTTGTAAGGCCAAGGATGGGACTCTCCTCCGCATACACTTGTGTAGCTCTCAAACATGGTGCACTCTACAACTACAGTCTTGCTTGCCCAACATTTCCATCTGGCGGACCTCGCTTTACCTAACCTAGTGGAAATCCAATCAGCTCAAAACACTAGTCAGAGTTGTGACTAATATTGCCACATTAGTCATATCTCAACTTCTCTCCTCTTGTGGGCTTATACTGGGTTCTTCTCTTCTCACTATGTACCTGGAAAGTGGTCCATTTAGAATTAGGGTTTATGGCAAGAGATAAGTTTCTTTGTTGCTCATCCTTCACCACCAGGTGATATGCTATGTTGAGTGTAAGTGGTGGTGTGATGCTTAAGATTTGTGTCTTGACAACACTGAACACTTCATCCAGCCCCATCAAGAAGTTGTAGAGTTGTTCCTTTTCTCTCATTATCGCCATTTATTGCTGTACACCACAGCTATAGTTGGTGTAAATGCACTTTGATAGAGAGTTTATAGCCTTAATATCGTCCGATAGTCCCTTCAGCTTGGTGTAGTAGGTCAACATAGATGACTTATCATGTCGTAGTTATGCAATCAAATACCTAAGGTCGTATGCTCGTACCTTACTGCCCTTTCAAAGTGCTCCTCCAAGTCTGACCAGATTTCAACAACCATCTTGGCATACCTGATGCTGGTCCATATCTCCTTCTCTATTGCGCTCTTTAGCCATCCTTTCACCATAGCATTACAAAACATCCAGAGAGAAGATAGGCGATGTTGATTTTGGTTACTTTATGCTTCCATAAACAAAGCCATACTTATTTTTCGCGTACAATGCATTCACCATGTCTGCCATCCACTCTCCATAGTTGCTATCATGAAGCAAATTACTAATATACACCTGGCCTGGGTTATCCGACGCGTGTATGTAGTAGGAGGATTGAATATCCATGCTTGTAGACAAGTTTGACGAAGAGATCTCCTCACTTCTGCCTCCTATTGAAACGTTGGTTGACATCTTTTGGTGAGTTTAGGTGTTCGCAGTAGGTTAGATAGTATACTATCATACTAGCCGAACCTACTCTGATACCATAAAAAATGTGTATCTCGCATGTGTTTGCATTACGTCAAGTGTAAACTTATATATATCTTACAGGGATGTTTCGTAACCCTAACCTTAGATATAGCTGGATTTACCTCCAGTTACTGACATCGTGTCACAATAGGACTCTACATTTAGCAAGATATACATTCCTAATCTAAATGTATCTCTACAACCCTAGCCTATTTTTGTATTACCCACATTCTTGGAGAATTTAGAACTATTTCTCAAAAAGGTTAGTATAAAATGGTGTACGGATTAGTCTCTTGGTGGAGCTTCAGAGAATTGGTCCAACTTGGTTCGGGGGGAATATTTAAGAAAGTTTGATTGTCGTTGTTTGGAGCAATCACGTAAGTTATTTGACAATATTAGAACTGTATTATTTTTCAAGAAGAGCAATTTGATTCTTATACATTTTATTATTAAAATAGCCTTTTTGAGCATATTTATTAAGTTTTTGTACAGTGAGGGTTCCTTCTAAAGGCGCGGCGATGTAAACAACACGCAATGATATAATTAAAAAGTATGGAGTTTAAATTTATCTATTTGTCAAGAAAAAAACCACAAAATATGTAAGAGAATTTTTAATATTAAGTTATTTAATTGTTTTAAAGAAAAAAAACTATTGGCCACATCGCATTAGACGGGTCTGACTCAAGTCTGAATGATTTAAAAGATCTTTTTCTTTTATGTGGTAGAAGCGTGCATTTTTTTTCATCGGATCGCAACCCTTACTGGTCTTATCGTTAGGTGGATCACTTGTTTCAAGCAAGGTTTTAAAAAATGCGATCTGAATGGTGGTTCAACCAGTCGGACCACGAATCATGATCCATAACATCTTGGGTTTACATAGAAAGATGATAACCTTGTGAACCACCCAATTTCCGATCGGACCGAAAAGTTTGTTTGGAAAATCCAATCTGACCAGACAGTTCGACCAGAAAAATATTTATTTTTTAATAGTTTTTATCTTCAATTCGAGGAGATTATCCGTTTGTATGGATACTTTATTTGGTATATTTTATAAAAAATTGGTATATTTATATGTTATTATAGTTTATTACACAAATTATTTACTTATATACCTATATATATTTCAAAAAATACAAATTAATAGAAGAAAAAAAATCTGATCTAACAAGCAATCGGATCGGTCAAAATAGTGGACCCAGAGGTCGGACCCAAATCCGGGTCAACCTCCGGGTCATTTTTACGAACCCTGATTTGAAGACATTGAATTTGGGTCGGATCACTCGTTGGAGTGCGGGTTCAAAATAGTGGCTTTGTTGAAACGTTCCTGCCTGCCTTCCCCGGATCTTTTAGTTCTGTCTTTTACTTGGGCTCTAGTAATGGGCCCAGACTTATTGAGCTCAAATTCCTCCATTCAGGACTCTAAAAAAAAAATCCTCCACTCAGCTTATCTGCCCTTTTGAGCTTTGATGACTATTTGGCTCTTATTCCCATTAAAAGAATTTTAGAGTCGCCTTATTTAAGGACAATTTTTTTTTTTACATTTCAAAGAATTTGAATTTAAATGTCTTAACAATTTTTCATTACTTGAAATAAGTCATATTTATGAATTAACTGATAATGGATTACCGTTTGATATCAGGGTTTCAATTCTGCGGATAAAAACAGCATTTGGGATTCGCCCGTAATATTAAAGAGGACCGAAAGTGTAACGAGATCCAAACGGAAGCTGAGGACAGCAAGTACCATGGATCTTATCCGAACTCCAACTCTCTAATCTTTCCCTTGCGGAAAAGTTTATGGGAATTTAACTCCAAGTAGACAAATGGTACAATCGAAGGATGATTTTTTTATTTAATTTTACGTCAATTTCAATAGCACTTCTCGTCATAATTTGTTTATACTTGAAAATAATATCATTCTTATAAATGAGAAAAAATATTTTTGCTACCGACTAGATTTAACATGCTAAGTATGCAGCATTATAATCAACAGAGTCGTTTTGCTTTAAGAAAATATCATTATTAGAAAGAACAAATGGATTAGACACATAAGTGTGGATGATCCAATTACTGATTATCTTAATATTTTGAATTGGATATAAAACTTTGGAAAAAGTACAAAAAAGTACCCTGTAATTTCACAAATTATCATTTGGGTACCTTGTGCTTTTTGGACCGTAGAATGTCCAAGTTAATTCAATTTTCGTCACGGACCGGTCCCGATCTCCGACCCGTGATTTTTTTACAAAACGACGTCATTTCGCATCCTAGGTGGCGGTCCACGTATTTGACTTCATAAAACGTTGGAGCTGAAGTGGCTTGGAGTCAAATATCTATTTTAGTACCAATTTTTTATATTATATTTCAAAAACCCCTCTCTCTCCCCAAACCTTCCTCATCCCCTCTTTCTCTCTCTCTGCCTGAACAATTCCCCGATCAAAACATATCAAACTCTAGAAACCAAAACATATCAAACCTAGAATTAGCGAACACAAGTACCATACAGAGATTGCAGTATTAATTCATCATTTCTTTTTTTTTTGCTTCTAAAATAAATTTCCCGAATATTCTGATTTTAATTTTTCTTTTTGTTTCGCTTTGGGAAGTAAATAGGAGGGAAATGAGCTTTGGATTTCCAGTGCTAATTCTAAGGAACATCGTCGTGAGGGAAGAACTTGAAAGAGGAGGGTTTATATTATTAGGAACTGAAGTACGATGAAGTCAAAGATCGACGAGTCATCATGAACGATGAAGTCGCCGGTGACGGTTCGACCCAACCAAAAACCATCAGCAAAAAATCGCAGAGAAGGCCTGGCAGAAAACGGTAGAGAATAACCGTCCGCCTCTAAAACCTAAGTACAAGCTGCCGCCTCAGCCGGCCCCTAGCGGCGAGGCCACCACCTACACCTGTTTCCCTTCTCTCGATGAGGATGACGGAGGTGATGAATTCGTTTCCCGTAAGTCTCTTCTGCCTATCGAGGTCAAGCTTTCAGATTTCTAAGAGGACGACGGAGGCGATGAATCCACCGGCTGCTTCAGGACGAGCTTTATGACTTCGCCGTTGCGGCAGAGAAGAAGAAAAAGCCTGACGGGGAGGCCGATAGCTATCATCTTTTAGAGGAGGAAGAGGAAGAAGAAGAGGATGTGGGCGAGGAGGACGAGGAGGGCTACAGGTGGTACGAGGTGTTCGAGGTTGGTTCGGATTCCGAAGAGGAAGACCAGAACCTGGAGGATAGGGGAGTGGTTGCAGGAGTTGGTTATAGGGTAGGGGACATTTTTTAGGCTGGGGTTTATAGGATTTTGATTTTGACAGTGAGGAAGATGACAACCGAGAGGAGGGGGAAGTGGTTGCGGGAGTTGGTTATAGAGTAGGGGAGGTTTTTGAGGGGGAGGAGGTGAAAGGGGAGGATGAGGAAAAATGGGCTATGTCTGCTAAGAGAGGAAGAGGAGAGGAGAGAGAGAAGGAGAAGATGGGGTGTAGAAATAATATTAATAAATTTTGTATCAATTTTGTAATTTATCATATTGTCAGTGTCCAAGTAAAGGCAAGGTGGCAGTCCATGTGGACAACAAAATGCAACATTTTGTAAAAAAATTGTCCGGGTCAATGGACCTCTGATTGATAAAAATTTTCATAACTTGGACCTGTTTTACGGTCCAAAAAGCACAAGGTACTCAAGTGATAATCGGTAAAATCACAGGGTACTTTTTTGTAATTTTTCCCTAAAACTTTTAATGATATCAGAATAGATTGATGACAAGTCTGTTGTGAAATCATTGACCCCTCGTATGCACATGATCTCATTCGAAAATTCGAATGATAGTGAAACTCATACAAGTTTTAGTTTGGTAAACTTTGTTTGACGGAAAATATCGGAGAAAATACTACATAAAAACACATTTATCTAAATTTTATAATTAACTCTGTGATAATTTCGATAAAATCTCATCAAATGAAATCTATTGTAATAACACTTCCTTTTACTTTGCCAACGTCATACGATACAAGAGACATGTACAATATACTAGGATAGTGCAGTCGAATCTCTATAAAAATCTAAAATTAAAAAAAAATTGGTATGTTATAGTTTTATCATGTAGTATAGAAACAAAACATATTAAGTTTATATAATACTCAAGTTACGTAACAGAAAAAATGAAGTTCCATTCCCACCACGGCACATTTAACGTGTGATGATAATAAATACCGCCGTAGAGTAGGATTAGGACCGGTTCCAATTTCTCTTTTTTCCTTGATGTCGAGTCCAATTTGCACCGCCCTAGAGTAGGATTAGGACCGGTTCCAATTTCTCTTTTTCCCTCAAATCGGCAATCGGCATTGAACATAAAAAAGGTATAAATGAATTAATTGAAGGAAATTCATTGTCTTCAACAGATCTGATATAAAAATTAACCTAAAAAAATGTATCCATTTACAACGATTCCGATGTGTTCTTTAATTATTTTCCACCGCCAGGACAGGTCACAAATTCCAACGAAACCGGCGGGTCATCCTATCCCTGCTCATCTCCAATCTCTCCATATAACGGATAGATCGCTGGAATTGAAAAGAAAAACCTAATTCATAAAGGCAAAAATGAATTGACCGAATGTTAGATAATTTTAAAATTATAAGTTTGCATTTTTTGTCTGGAGCTAATTATGAATTGTGGTACATTGGTAGATCAGATCAATTGATATGATACTAGATACAGAGTAAACATATTGTGTCTATAGCAAAGCAAACGTGATTTTTTTTTTTACAGCAAATACAATTTGAAAATGTGGATAATAGATATGCAACGTCAACAGAATTGTGAATCTGATGCCCCTAATGAAAGTATATGCATTTATTACTTAGACACTATTTATTTTCAGAGTAAATGAATTCCCCATAAATTTTCATATGAAAAGTTATACTCAGATCTACACAAACTTACATGCACTGAATACCAAGAAGTCTCGGTAAAAACACTAGAATTCATATAGTTAATACACTGGCCAAAAAGACAATTAAAAATACAAAGATTAGAATTCATAAAATTACATTAATCAGATAGTATAAAATGGAGAAATTAGATACAAGTAATAAATAGTTGACAAAAGAAGTTTGGAGTTTTAGGTTTTTGAATTTTGTCAGAGTTTGAAGATTATAATTTTGAATTTTGCATTGTACATCATAATTTTTGATGTAAGACTGGAAAATATTTATAATTATATGTTTTCTACACTCAATATAATGAATAGTATATATTTTGTATTTAAAAAATTATAATCCTGACAAAGTAGTTGATGCTGGAAAACATGAGAAATCCTATTCCGATAATTAAAAATTCGAGAAAACATAGGATAGAAATAATAAGAAAAGAAAAGGAGGAGACGAGGAAAAGAGAGGAAGGAGGGGACTATTATTACAAGACATACAAGAGACTGACTAGTTAAACGGTGAGTGTGTTTCAAGTGTCGTGCATGCATTCTGTGCATCTCTCTCTCTCTCTCTCTCTCTCTCTCTCTAACCTTCCGCTGTTACATATTGCGTTGCATGCATCTCCCCACTTTCTCTCTCTAACCCCAAACTTTGTAGAGAGAGATACAGAGCTTTGACTTGGAGCTTACTTGTGGCGATGGAGTCGGTGGTGGGCCCCGCTTAGAGGAGGGGACGGCGGCGCCAATGGGGCCCAAGGCTTGTGTGAACGCGTCGTGTGGGACCACCGCCACCAGCGAGTGGAAGAGAGGGTGGCCACTCCGATCTGGTGATTTCGCTCTCCTCTGCTTCTCCTGCGGGTAATTAAATTCCTAGCGATCTAATTCCGATGTGGGTTGGTTTCATTTGCTGGATTTGCAGCCTTGATTTGTTTGAAGACAGGTTTTTTGTTTTTGTTTTTCTGGTTGTTGGTTTTTAAAGTTGGGTTCTTTAATGGTTTGAGAATGGAACAAATCGGTGGCAGCGTTAAATTTATGAGGTTTCTTATTTTTGTAGTAGTAGTAGTAGGGCATTTTGCAGTGAATCCCAAGAAGAATAAACAGTTTGTTTGTTGTCTTAGTTAAGCAAGCATGTAGCGTTGGTGCATAGCTGAATGTTGCAATCGGATTAAGGTCTTAAACGTTGATGTGCTAGTCCAGGATTCACTTCGATGAATTGGTGACTTTCGGTTTGAACTTCTTTTGATTTGGTGATGGAGCAAGCAGCTGAGCGGAATGCGAAATGTTGTTGGAATTAGTTTTTAATTGAGTTTCATGAACATGATTTGTGTCCTGTTGAGACTTTCTTGCTGATTATTGTTGGGACAAAATCAAATTGTTTCCAGTAGTCTGTTATACCTGGTATAGTTAGGATGTTGTCTGTTATATTACTTGTTGTACGAGCTTTGTGCTTTTTGATTTAGTTATGCAAGCACGTGGGATTGGTGCGTAGCTGATTGCCGAAACCAGATTAGGGACTTACACGTTGGTGTGCGAGTTGGGGATAATATGCTATAGCTTCTTATCACTTGGATGAATTGGTCATGTTCGGGTCGATTTTTTTATATTTGGTGATGGAGCAGCTGTGCTGAATGTGAAATGTTGTTGGAATTAGTTCTTAATCTAGTTTTCATGGACATGATGTGTGTCGTGGTGAAACTTTCTTGCTTATTGTTGTTGGGAAAAAATCAAATTGTTTCCAGTAGTGTGTTAAATCTGGTATTCTTAGGATGCTGTCTGTTATATTACTTGTTATATCGTCGACCTGGTTATGGTGTTTGCCTGTTCGGTAGAGTACTCACTCATAGCTCTCCTATTTTGTTGACTTTGTTTTGACTTTTATATCAGACTGCTTTATTTCTGTTGACTTGCTAATCTATTGGCCATGATTAGTATATCCGAGCTCAGATTATAATGTGTTTCTAAGTGATTATTCTGCGTAGTTTGCATACTTCTTATTTGCATAAGAAGTTTACACCCAACTGTACCTACTTCTGATCTTGTTTGGAACATCTGTACTTCAGATCTGCATACGAGAATTCTGTTTATTGTGATACTTTCCACTCAGAAGAATCTGGTTGGAGGGAATGCTCTATCTGCAATAAGGTAAGCTTTCAGACTCTGAAAGTTTATGTGGCATCGAGTACATCCAATCCATTTATTGTCTGACCAGGGAAAAGTTGTGTGTGCCAGCGCTTGCACTGTGGGTGTGTTGCATCTGAGTTTCTGCTTCAGCTCTTGGACTATGGGGGAGTGGGGTGTTCCAGTTGTGTTAGGATATCCAGACCTAATCTGGTACGACTATTTGCTCCTAAATTTGCAGATTTTGTACTTTGTATTTGGGAATTGTTTTCCATGGTCAAATATTTACTGAATGTAACAGAAGGCAGTTTTGTGTGTTTTCGATTCACTTGTCCTCTTTCTTCGCTTTGTTGTCAACAGATCAAGAATCATGAGATTCCTAATGAATTTGGATCACTACCAACGAATAATATTGGCAATAAGGAATCTTTAGCAGTGGAAAATAGAGTAACTGATAATGGCGCCAACGATGAGAAGTTGGTGCAGTTGTGCAGACTCATGGAGGCCAGCGAAACCATATTCCCTCGGGATGAGGTAGGTGAAAGTAGTGCAGATCTTGGGAAAATTAGCGATGAAGTGTCTGCTGGATCATTCAAGTACCCCAGTCTAGAAATGCTAAAGACAGTTATAGATATGGGAGAGATTTGTGGATCACTTTCCCAGCCATCCCTAGGCATGACTCCTGGCGCACCTTCCTTCACTAAGAACTTTGTGCCCTCCGGATCTGGGGCTTTGAAGGACAAGGAACGTGGTAGTCCAGCTTTTCAGCAGGCTCCAAAGTGTCGCTCAGTACCACCCAAGCCAACAAAATCTGGCCCTTCTGCTAGTTCAGACAGCAATAAAGTGTCCCCTCCCGAGCCACGGATAGCCAGGCCACCTGCTGAAGGGTGGGGGAAAAATCCGTTACTTCCTCGATACTGGCCAAGGATCACCGACCAAGAGCTGCAGCAATTATCTGGAGAGTATCCTTTGTTTTCTTTTTTCCATACGTGTAGCTCTGTTGTATTAAGTGTTCACCTTAACTTGTAACATTGTAGCTTAAATTCCAAGATTGTTCCGTTGTTCGAGAAGGTCTTAAGTGCGAGTGATGCTGGTCGAATCGGTCGCTTGGTCCTTCCAAAAGCATGTGCAGAAGTAAGTCTGAAGTGTGTAACATGTGCTTTCTGTTCTTACCTTTCGCCATCTGGTCCTTTATTATTTCCATCTCTATTGCACTTACGGGAATTGTCTTCTACTGCAGGCATACTTTCCTACCATTTCACAATCCGAAGGCCTACCAATAAGAGTTAAAGATATAAAGAACAGAGAATGGACATTCCAATTCAGATTTTGGCCCAATAACAACAGTAGGATGTATGTGTTGGAGGGTGTTACCCCTTGCATACAGTCAATGCAGTTACGAGCTGGCGATACAAGTACCCCTCTTTATTCTTTTTCCAACTACGAAAACATCTGCATCCTCGATGGAGATCACTTTTTAAAAAAACAGTTTTTCTTTTCATAATATCATATGAGCACTTGTGGAACTGTAAACTCGAATGTTAGTCATGTGTCTTTTTGATGTGTGTATGTTTTATGATGCAGTTAGGAGCATATACCTACCGTTTAATTCACAACTACTTTATTCCTTTTCGCAGTTACATTCAGCAAGATAGATCCCAGTGGAAGACTTGTTATAGGGTATAGGAAAGCTACAAATAATTCGGCTGATACTCAGGTTACCTTACGGTCATATTCGAGTTTCCTTTTTTGGATGGTTTATTGATAATATCTATTTCCTCTTTTGACATTGTTTGATAAAGCTACTAACTATCCACCTACTTCTTGCTGCTTTTTCAGGAAGACCAAGCACCTACTATTCTTAATGGTACTCCTTGTGGGGATGCCATTTTACCTGGTAATCTCATAATCTCACCAAAAACCGACAGTTACACATTTCCTTTTGAGTTCTGTTGGCCTTGTCCAGTAGAGTACACGTGGCAGAGTCGAGTTCTGTTCAAGGTTTTCATGCCTTTAGGATGCCTTTCTTGTGTGGTGTATCTTACTTCTCGTGTGACTAGCCATCTAGTAGTATGTGTAGTTTTGTCTTCTACAAAAGAGCGCACCCTCTTTCATGCTCTGCTTTGAACTTTCCTTCTTGAATAACTCAAATTCCTATTCTCCCGTGGTCCTAGGTTTTCTTCATGTTTCTTGTTCTATGTCATCTTACTTGGAGGTTTTTTGGTTGGCATGCGATTGCAGCAGACACAGATGTTGGATGGAACCAAACGGAGAATCAGGGAGTCGGCACAAATAAAAACTCCCATCAGGGGCAGCAATTAGCTGCCGCTGCTGAGAAAAAGAAGGCTCGGAACATCGGACCTAAGAGTAAAAGACTACTAATGCATAGTGAAGATGCCATGGAGCTTAGACTAACTTGGGAGGAAGCTCAGGACTTGCTTCGTCCACCTCCGAATGTCAAGCCAACTATCATCGCCATTGATGATTGTGAGCTTGAAGAGTATGATGTAAGACTTAATCATGTTCGACCTTTTTGGTTTGGTTCATGAGGTTTGCATATGCAAATATGCTTCTGTTGATTCGAAGAGCAAAATACCGGTACAACCATGACACGAATCCGATTGTTTGATAAGTTCGTCTGTTTTTTTAGGAGCCTCCAGTCTTTGGAAAGAGGACCATATTCACTGCTCGACCTTCTGGGTAAGTAATTTACATCTTTCTCTCCTGTGTTTGGTTGGTTATTATGAAGGATTTTTTTCCTTGTTTCTTTGCTCCTTCCATTTGTTTATTGGTTTTTGTTTCAACTGTATGTCTGACAAGTTGCGACATGGAATGCATCTTACAAGGTAGTTATTGCTGCCACAATCTTTATAGAGTGGTTTATACGTTGACTGCTGCGACAACCATGATAAAGTACTTATGCTTCAACTGCTTCCTTGTAATAATATATGCATTTCCAAAAGGACCGGGTTTAATTATGAACCCTAATTGCTGTGTTGTGCATAATGCCATGGATCTTATATATTATACGGTAAATAACGGAAACTTCACAACTGAGTTGTCAACCTTGTGGTCAGGAGACAAGATCTATGGGCGCAGTGTGATGAGTGCTATAAATGGAGAAAATTGCCCGTGGATGCCCTTCTTCCTGCAAAATGGTCATGCTCAGAGAATATCTGGGATTCATTCAGGTTTTGGCATGGCCTTCTTGTTTCTATGCTTCTTATACTTCCTCTCTCGGAGATTGTCTGTACAAACTTTGATTTAAAATTGTCTTAGGTGCTCGTGCTCAGAAGATGAAGAAATGAACCCTAAGGATATGGATAATCTTCTTCGGTTGAGCAGAGGTAGAAACTCCATCTTAGCCTTTCGAAAGTTAATGACTGCAGAAATCTTTTACCATGTTTGTGTCTCTCATTTTATGTCACTCGGAAAACTTGTCGGTCTTTCTGCCCTTTCGAGGACATGGCATAAGCGACTTCCAGTTTCCCTTAATTATCTACTGATTTGAAGTTGTTTATATTCGATTTCGTAGATTTTAAGAGGCGAAGGACCTTTGAAAGCTGTCTGAGGCCGTCCCATGATGCCGAGACTTCAGGCTTGGATGCATTGGCGAGTGCTGCTGTTTTGGGGGAGATTGTGGGTGACATAGGTGAGCCATCAGTTGGAGCCACTACAAAACATCCTCGCCACCGCCCTGGCTGTACTTGCATTGTTTGTATTCAGCCACCAAGTGGAAAGGGTAAGCACAAGCCTACATGTACCTGCAACGTTTGCATGACTGTTAAGCGTCGATTCAAGACCCTCATGTTGCGCAAGAAGAAACGCCAATCAGAACGTGAAAGTGAACTGTTCCGCAAGGAAAATCCAAATGACAAAGATGGACCAGAAACCAATGAGCCGGAGATCAACGGAAACCAAGTAAGGAACCAGTCCGAGTTGGCTGAAACCAGCACTGGACAAATAGATCTGAACTATTGCCCGAACCGCGAGGAGATGCAGCCGGATGCGGAAGCATTGGATGCTGTAATGCACCCGGATGGCCTGATATCGTACAACGGTTCCAAGCCGGATGAACTCGATATTTTGAAGAGTCAGCAACAGGGCAGCATAAGTGCCTCTATACTTCTCATACAACAAATGGAGAAAGCCTGAGATAGTTGTCTGAACATGAAGCCTTTCTTGCATCTATAGGGTGGGAGCAATCAAATAAGAGGTAACTGGGGGAAAACTATATATTATACATCAGTCTTGGCTCTTGGACTAAAAAAACGTTTCCTTTTTTTTTATCGGAATTTTGCCGGCTTCTTACATGAGATGAGATGTAATTTTTTCGTTTTTTCTTTCTCTATAAGGGGAATCTATACACGAAAGTGGTCGCAGAGGAATATATATTTTTTGTTATATTGTATGTTTAGTGTGTTAATTTTGTGGCCATATTACATTTTTATTGTTCTGGCGAAGCACTGCTTCATTTGTATGGCTAGAGCAATGGTATTACATGTACTTTTGCCCTTTTCGTATTGATACCACATGTTTTATCTAATTTTTCCTCGGATCAACGATCACACTATATGAATTTCATATAATATTCAAAATTTCATATCTTATCCAAAATTTTAAGGGAAAAGTACAAAATAAGTCATATGGTTTTGCGCTTTTTGACATATGATACTGTACTTCAAAAACGACTAAAAAAGTCCTGACGTTAGCTTCAGAGTATCGCTTTTAGTCCTCCGAACCTAAATTCGTCCCGAGCCTATGGAAAATTACTTTTTCATTCTGTTTTTTTACATTTTAGTCCTAGGGATGGCGATGGGTAGGGTCGGGTAGGGTATTGGTACGACCCTACCCATACCCTAGTTTAGAAAGTCGGACTCATACCCTACCCTAGACCCTTAAGATTTTTCATTACTAGATTCATACCCTTACTAGGGATGGCGATGGGTAGGGTCGGATAGGGTATTCATAGGACCCTACCTATATCCTAGTTTGAAAAATCGGATTCATACCCTATCCTCGACTCTTACAAATTTTCAATACTAGACCCATACCCTTACCCTCAGGGTCTGTAGGGTCTAAAGGGTCTTATAGGGTCCGACCCTTGAATTAAATGCAAGATATTTTTAACCAAAATTTTAATTATATATATATATATATAATTTAACTGAATCATAATAAATATATGAAGATTTATCATGAAATATTTGGTATATGAATAAAAAAAAATTAAAAAGTTAATTTTACGTAGCATATTTCAGAATATTTAACAAATATATTATAATTTATAAGTAAAAAATAATAATAATAATAATAATAATAAGTATAATTAGGATCTCATCAGGGTCTAGTTAGGGTCTAATTAGGGTAGGGTCTGAATTAGGGTAAATGGGTAAGGGTAGGGTAAAAATTCATAGGATTCATACCCTACCCTAGATCCTACCTTCAAATGTAGACCCATGTCCATACCTTACCCTAGACTCAGTCAAAGTCAACAGACCCTTGACCCACAGAATAAGGATAGGGTCTGACCCGCAGGGTATGGGCATTTCTGCCATCCCTAACCCTTACTCTTAGGGTCTGTAGGGTCTATAGGGTCTTACAGGATTCGACCCTTGATGAGTGTCAAAAACACTCATTATTTGTGTACATTTTGTAGTATGTTCTTAGTGTTTTTAGATTGTTTTAGTGAGTTCTAGTTGTCTTTGTCTTAGCTTTTGTTCATTGTGATTTTGAGTTATGTTTGTCATTTCTCATCGTGTTTTGTTGTTTTTAGGAGCCTATTTGAGGACTAGAAAAGGATGCTCGACCAAATGCATGAAGGCATGGACAAAAAGGAGCATACAAAGGCAAGAATGAAAAATCTGTAGAGCATGGCGCACGCCAATGAAGAATGGCGCACGCCATTGTTCTTAAAACTTGAAGATTGGTGCGCGCTGTAGGTGCGATTGGCGCGCCAAGAGAGACCTCTTCCTACTCAAATAATGATAACTTTTGCATACGACGTCCAAATGAGATGAAGTTGGTGGCATTAGAAAGAAGACATCCCGGGCTACAACTTTGTCTCTAATAGGCGTCTTCAAATTCGGAGTCTAAGAGGTCCAAATCTCAAGAATGGTAGATGCCTTTGCAGCTGACGACAAATTTTCTTCAACATGGCAGTACTGGCGCGCGCCAACCCCTAACAGTGACAGTATTTGGCCAATCCACTTGCTGGTCTGAATGGCAAATACTTGGGGGGCCTAGACACTCGGGTTTTTGACCTTTGGAGAGGATGGCAGACACATTTGGGGGACAATGGAGGGTAGTTGTTAGGATATTTGGTTATTAAACATTAAACTTACATTTTGACTTTGTTTTTGTAATAACTTAGTTATTGCCTAAGTAAGAAGGAGGGAGACTTGGACAGAAAGGGAGAGCCACGAAAATGTAACTCTTTGCAAGGGAAGGAACGTGAGGGAGAAGAAAGAAAGCTTCAAGTACTTCCATGAGCTTTCTTCTCCTTAACTCTTTCTTTGTGTATTTATGCTTAAGTATGTTCTTGTTTATGCTCGTGTTTTCTGTAAATATGTGTGAGTAGTGGATTCTGTGAGTTTGGGACCTTGAAACTAACATGTAATCAAATGTTTTAAGGGGTTAAAATGATAAGGATTATGTTCTAGTTAATGAACTTAAAGCTTATGCAAGGTTTCACCTAGATTATGATCATTATTAGTTTCTAGTACTATGCTTTGGTTTTGACAAGAGTCTAGTGGCCAAGTTCGGTTTGTACATGATTCTAACCAACCAACTTTAGTTTTGACAAAGTCCAGCAATCACGCATAGGTTTAGAACTAATTGGCTGTGATAAAATCTTTATGAGTAACCTTGACTATGAACTTAGTTAATCCTTGAGACCGAAAGGAGATAGGGTTAATGGAAAGATTAGCTAGATGATTAGTTTCCTTGTGAGAGAGAGATCTTCCTTGGTGATTGGTTGTCCACTGAGTTAAACTTATAGTTCGTTCTTAGCTTGATTTAGATTGATTAGTGGGGACGAAAGCACATCTAGTCATTTTAAGTTTAGTTAATGTTCAACTTAGACAAATCTAGCACGAAAGTATAGATTTGTTGCTTTCGAAACACTCGTACCATAACACATTCCTAATAAACCCCTTGAATCTGTTGGTTTCATTGATTTCGTAGGTACCTTACTCACTGTTATTTAAATTCGTTAAATCAGATTGTTAGTTTTGTATTTTGAAGTTAATAAACTTTTCACTTGCTTAAATCTTTAGATTTGATTTGTAGAGGTTTGTTCGAGTTACCAATCAACCAAACATCATAATATACTCCTAAACAAGTTTGGAAACTAAATAAGCGACCTAAAAACTCAATTCCCTGAGGATCGACATAACTGGACTTGCTCTGTGCTACTGCTGGTGATATTGGCGCACGCCACATGTTATTGGCGCGCGCCATTGTTCTTGGACGAAGAACATTGGCGCATGCCGGAGGAACTTGGCGCACGCCAGAGGTGCCCTGAGTTAGGAAAACGCACGAGCGCGTGAGGCAAACTCTTTTTGACACGAGTGGCGCGCGCCAGAGGTGTTATTGACGCACGCCATAGATGGCCAGGGAGCAATAAACACACGCAAATCATCAGCACGCCTCGGATCGAGTTCTGAAATGTAACAACTCTTGAACTAAATACAATATATTTTTTAATATAAAATTTTTCTAAATCATAATGAATATATTAAAATTTATTAAGAAATATCTTATAGATCACTAAAAATAATTTAAAGTCAATTTTGTAGAGTATATTTTAAAATATTTAAGAAATATATTATATTTTACAAATAAACAATAATAATAATAAGTCTAATTAGAGTTTAATTATTATTTAGTTAGGGTCTAGTGAGGGTAAGGTCTAAATTAGGATAAAAGGGTAAGGGTAGGGTAAAAATTCATAGATTCATACCCTACCATCGATCCTACCTTTAAATATAGACCCATACCCATACCCTACCCTAGACCCAGTCAAAGTCAACAGACCCTCGACCCACGGGGTAAGGGTAGAGTTTGACCTGCTGGGTATGGGCATTTTTGCCATCCCTATTTAGTCCCAAATCCCAAATTCTTTTTCAATTATATTTATTGTATCAAAGTAGTATTAAGTTTGGGGTCCACTACTTCCGAATTTCATCAAACGCTCAACATCAAAGTCGTAGATCTAGGTCTCATGGATCCTCTTGTTTTGGAATCACTCGATTCAGAGTATGTATGGGAAAGTTATGAGTTTTCTACCAAAACATGATGAACTAAGCCTATCAATCGCAACTCTCCCGAAATTCACCCAAAAACCGCACGCGATGAGGCAACCCACGCATTCCATGTTTCCCACGCGCTCTTTATTGCCCTATCCCACAGTCCCATCCTCCACTGCCTCCTCGCCTGCTCGTCACCCAGCTTGTCCACGTGCTGCCTTCAACGACAACCGCATCGAGCGACTGGACAAGTTTCAGCTCAATTAGACAAATTTTCTATTTTATATGATTTTACAAAATTTTGGCATGTTGAAAAATAAAAACAATAATTCTGTGCTACCAAAATTTCTGAAATATTTTACGTAAATCATGTGTATTTTTAGGATACTTCATGCAAAATTTTAGCTCAATAGGAATTACGATTGTGTTTCAATTTGTTTTTTTACTTTTCAAAGGAAAATGGTATTTTCGTAATCTTAAGTCCAATTTTGCTAGAGAAATTTTCCGATTCTGACACCAGGGACCTTAGAGTGCTATTAAATCAAATCTGGAGGACGAAATCATCATTTTTGAAACAGTAGGGACAAAAATAGTAATTTAAGCAAAGGAGAAGGATGGGAGGGCAATTTACCCTTTTATATATTATCCTGCTACTTTTGAAATGATTACATTATTTGCCATCTAGTAGAAGAAAATTTTATAATGTCTCTTATACTAATATAATTTTGTATATTTGATAGCTAAATTATACTATTTTAAATTTATTACCCGGCATATAAAATTGGTCTATATTAAAATTAAGGAATAATTAGTACTCAGCTTATGCATGTTTGTATTAACTTTGTCTTTTTGGGTGACAAAGTTTTGAAGGGACATAGTTTTGGTGACAACTTTTTGTCGAAGTTAGTTTGTCCCACATGATCTTGGCACATTAATACTACAACATACCAACATTATGTTTCTCTCACCGGTAACGCTGACGTGACGAACTTATAGAATCCCGAATCAAAATTTTGGAGAGGGGTTGCAAAATTTGGGATTGGTAATTTTAGATATGATTTCAAATTTGGTTATTTGTCACCCAAAATGTCATTTTGAAAAATTTGTGTAAAAAAGTTTAAACAAATGGTGTTAAATTAAAAATTTTTGAAACTACATAATTCAAATATGAATTTATCCTTAAAATTTGTCATTTAAAGAAAGCGAGAAGAAGGACTCTTCCTTTGGTTTTAGAGTCACCTTAGATCGATCACACTAGTAATTTTTTACGTTGTGACTCTTAATGCGTGTATTGTACGCACCAATCAAGGATGAATAAACATGCATGAGTAGTTGTGCCATGCTCTCACGTATCACAAAATTGTGCAATGTTTCGTGTGTCACGTGGTATCTCTGTCAACGTGGCATCCGAAATTGGTTTTAAGTTAAAATTTTTATTTTTTATTTTTCTTTGTTCCACTTAACACCATTGTTTTCAAACACGTCATTT
>SOPF01027781.1:9318-24521 GCA_012979155.1 Hypericum perforatum
TTACGTTTATGAATTAGTTTAATGCCTATCCATTATATGTGAATATTCCATCCTGTATTTTAATAACTTATTATACGGGTTCAAATCAAAGTTATTTATGAAACTTAATAAACAATGAGGGGTTCGTTAGAGTATAACTCATTATTTTCTGGTTTGGCAGTTAGTAGCATGAAAACTCATGAAATAATTAGGGTCATGAAATCTATTAATATGAAATTGGCTAGAGTAAGACTTACTTACGTTTATGAATTAGTTTAATGCCTATCCATTATATGCGAATATTCCTTCCTGTATTTTAATAACTCCATGCGCGTTAATCATTCAATGCGTCTATGAATAAAGTTCTGACGTGGACAAGTTAATACATGTTAATATATTAATATACGTCTATGAATAATTGTAGAACTTGCGTTAGTTTGGGTGGTATGATTCTGTGAACTTATAGTACATGATTTATATGAGTAAAATAGTCTATGACCTTAATTATTCTGAAGAGAGGATTTTATGAGCAAGAAATATGTTAAACGGGCGAGACTTGTAAGATATAATTAAAAGTTTAACACACTAAGGGACTCGAGATCAACATTTAAGCAAATAATAAGAATGGCAAAATAATTTTTCAAAAATTGGAAATCCCATAACTAATTTCATCATAAATTAAAGACTTATGGATAATTTGTTCTAATAAATATCAACACAAGAAGATGTGACTTTCAATTATTAAATTACTTTTCTATTGGCCACTTGGATAGTTTTTGATGTCACATATTTTCAGTTCAGTACACTGTGATTTGAAACTAATTAACAATACAAGCAACTCGTGAAAGTTTTTAAAAAACTTCCCTTATCCATGTAGATATCTCTTATGTTTTATTTATCTAAATTTGATTGATCACAACTCATTTACAATTACGCGATAACCGTTATCAGCTTTGCATTATTCCAATTTTATCATATATCTCTAAAAGGAGTACATTAGCAGCTAATAACACGACAAATGCAAGCATCGGAGACGCAGGTTCCTTCTGTGAAATTTGTATCAGAACCAAATTTAGCCTCGCAATCTAACATGCAGCTGCCCCATAAGCATCAACCTCCGTACAACTTCTTGGCAGGCCCACAATGAGTCTTTGGTTTCCAGATTGATGATCTTGCTCCACAATCTGGAACAGATAAAATGGTCCATAATATTCATAATATGTTCGAATAATTGTGAGTTTAAGTCAGCGAAAAGAAGAAGAAAAAGATATTTTGTGTTTTTTTTAATGTCTGAGGGTGTCATTTCGCATGAAAAATGAAACTTTATTGTTACCGTCATCGAAAGACATGAGTAATATTTAATTAAAGAAGATAGACGATAATTTTTTTTTAAACAAAATATATGTGTACAAGGTTTATTTTTTATGCGGAAATAATTCTTAGATAAATATTTTTGACATATTAAAAAATATTTTTTAGAATTAACAGAAAATATTTCAAAATTAGATTAGAATATTATTGGTATACATGGGAAATAATTAGCTATGCGAACCCACTATTGTTTTAACTGGTAAGGGAAAAAAAATGAAGAACAAACTATTTCGAGAAAAAAAAAAGTCATTTACCATTTAAATAACTCGTAACATGAGAAAAGGATATATAATTTCTATAAAGAAAAAATTTGTTGGAGAGAGCAGCACACCGGAGATGACGAATAATAGGATGAGGAAAACAGAGAAGGCTGCAATAGCTTTCATTATGGGATATTATGTAATTGACCCAACAACTAAATATTTGAGTACACAAATTACTCGGATTGCCTTTATGGAAAGTTGGAAGGGCTTGGTGCTATTTATATGGGCTCCATTTTAGTAGTTCAGTATTTCTTTTGTTACCATCTATGAGAAATTCGCTATTATGATTAATAAATGAGTTCCCATTTGTGGAGAAATTGGTAGTTTCTAAGGTGAAAGGTAAAACGCCTAGACTGTAATTTTTTTTTTGTGTCATATTAAAAAAATTATAATATTTATTTTGTTACCATCTATGAGGAATTGATATGTCCAGTCCTCTTTTTTAACTATTCTATTGATTTTGGCTTAACTAGAGGAGTATAAATTATAGAGTACATTAGAACACAACAATATTAAATAGTAGTAAAAAAATTATTCATAAATTTTATTTGATTCAAACTTAAATTAATTATCATAATGATTATTCGAACGTGTAATTGACATTATAGTTATTCCTCGACACAGGTGGTGTTTGCATATAGTGGTATTGCCATTATAGTTATTTGTCGACATAATAAATATAAAATTGTGAGCACACTTTTCGGATTAGCCGTTCTAATAATTAGGTAACAGAGACGGAAATTGCAAGTTTATTGAATAATCATCGGATCGGTGAATCGATTACATAAATTTCCGCCGTCAAGAGATCTATTGAAACTAAATATCAATTCTCGCAGTAGATACGGCAAACACAAGTATCGCTAGGCTTCTGGAAGAAGAAGCAAATTCCCTCAGTATTTGAACCGTACTTGGCCACGCAGTCTTTCTTGCACTTGGCGTCTTGGCATCCTCCACCGTATAACGATTTGGTGCCACAGAGAACTGCCGAGCTCGTCTGAAAATCTGAATCCACCAACAAATTTAACTTAATTCAGACAAAATTACGTATACCGTGTCATTTATTTTTGTCCTATCTCCGATAAAGTATTTGTTATGGATGTTCAAATATTATCTGTTTCGTTTTCGTGGTCTTAACGGAGCATTTAACCAAATCTAAAAGTTTATCTCAACTGATATATAAATAGGGCGAAGATTTAAATTTGTATTTTATTACCGGAGTTCAAATCTATTTGTTAAGAGATAAAAGAGCATGTAAATAAAGACTCTTGTGAGAAAAGAGAAGTTTACCAGAGGAGACAAGCAGAAGGATGAGGAAAATGGTAATAGTTGAGACACTTTTCATGGTGGCTCTGTAATAGTAGCTAAAGCAACTAATTATGACTAGAGAACTCACGGGATATAATTGTTTTGTGGGAAGTTAAATGGCGAGGTGTTCCATCATTTATAGGCATCAATATAGAGGTCAAGTTTCATGGTTACCATATATGCGTGATTTGAAATATGTATTTTTGTAATATCTTATATTTAGAATTGACTAATGTCAAACTTCATTTTAATACTTTTTTCCTAAATAATAAATGCTTCTTTAAATGATACTAATATCTTCTTCTCCAATAAAAGAAGAAGCTGGTGCCTCCGAAAGTCAAATTTCTGTATTTTAAAGATCAGTTTACAACTTTCACATATTTTGCAACCGAATTCCAAATCTAGGTGTTATATTTACACTAATTCATAATTGAATAGTGTTGACTAACTTAATGATAATTCTTTGACTAATACTGCTGACTTTTGGATTATAGTACCTAGTTGCCTCCGTTTTACATTAAATGAAAATCCATTTATGGAATAGTTGAAATCTTCTTTGTATAAAATGGAAACTGACATTTCTTCCATTTAAAAAAAAAATTTGAATAGATTAAGTTTAGACCTAATAATTAATTTTGTATGGTACATAATCTGCGTAAATTTTGCTGACATTTTTTTCATGCAAAATTAAAAATTTTTAATGTGATACTAGCATTTTGTTAATGCTATAATGGCATGTATATTTTTTTTATTTTTGGGCAGATCGCCACACATTTTCTTCATGCGATAATGATATTTTCTTTATGCGATATCGACATGTGTATTTTTATTTTTTTGAAATTTTTGAAATTTTGTAATATCAGCATTTCTTTCATGTGATAATGGCTCGTTTGGAATTATTTTCTTTGGTCTCATGATTTTTAGATTTTTGTACAAAAGCCCGAGACATATATATTTTATATTTTTTTTTTGTACAATATCAATATTTCTTCGTGTGATACTGGCCCGTGTGGGAAATTTTTTTCACTTTAGTCACATTTTAGATTTTTTTTCAAAATGATGTATTTTGTAAGATTTAAATTTTTTTGATTATGTACTCAATTCATCAAAAAAAATACATAATAATATTAATGATTTTCTTTTGTATGATCCCTTATACATTAAATGATTTTTTCATTTATAGAAAAGTTGATATCTTCTTTGTATCATTGTATGGAATCCATACTGACATTAAATTATTTTCCATCTAATTAATTTTATTCAAAAATTTCAATTAAATTGCTGATGTCATCATGACACTATAAAGATAAAATAGGATCAAATATCAATTTAGAACCTATAAATATTTTTTCGGAGAATGGCAATAGGCTGTTGTAGCTTATCATGCTTACTGTTAAATTCTCAAGAATTCCATCTCATTTTAGAATTCTCTCTACCAGGAAGCCATAACAGAACGGTATGGCGCATCTTTCCAAGGCCCAAACGGGAACCGAACGTAGTTTCAAATCTTGGAAGTCCCGTTTGGGAGTCTAATCCTTATTTTATATTTTTCCAAATATTAAAATTAGAGTATTTTTTCCAACTGCGCTTTGTTTCTAGAAAAATTGAGAATCAAATTTAACAATGCTAATAAAAATGATTTCTGAATTGGGTTGTGTATATATATTATAATGACAAAATACGCTTTATTACATTGTGATTTGACTATTTGATAATTGTAAGTATATCGTTTGAAATCAATCAAACAAGTTCTTGTGGTATATAATACTTCATCCGGATATTAATAAATTTGACTACATATATTTAAAATGTTTATATGTCACTTTAGCTATATTTTTTTAGATCTGATTTTTTATGTGTTGACGACCAAAGATATATAAATTAATTACATTTTTTCTGCGTTGGAGACCGATTTTTCTTTAAACGTCTATCAACGTATTAAAAAATACACACAACCATGTAAGAATATATATACATATAACTATTATAAAACTGATATCGAAGAAAGTCCCTCGTCATTTCGTTGTTCTATTGGAGAGTGTCCACATGAAAATTACAAGTTCAGAATGAATTAGTTTATGAGGCGAAAGAATCTAGATACTTATCACTTTAAAATTTTAGTTCTAATATCCATGTGAAAATCTTCATATCTATTCCAAAAATTTTAAGGCGATAGGTTGGTAGATTTTAATACTTATAAACTTCCTCATCTCACGCAGTTCAATCGGTGTAAGACAACAATCTCAACACCCCTTCTCAAACGAGATTCACATTAAGTCGAAAATTGTAAAGTTAATTATAGGTACAGAATTAACTCGCTTTGATACCATGTTAAAATTTTCATATTCAACTCAAAACCTTAAAATAATGAATAGATATATCATCCTAGTTTATAAACTAACTTTGATAGAAAGAATTTTCATATCCTACTCAAAACTTTAGATGGTGTATCTTTTTACTCTATAGATTAACTCATCTCATCAGACTGAAAATTTACACGGGCCTAACACTATCTTTTGTGTTTTTAAACAAGAATTGTTCACATATGTAGTTCACTCGTTAGAATAATTGACTAAAATACATAATTTTTTGTATCCTACCCAAAAAACGAGTAGTTGAATTTTCCTATGTTATAAATCAATCAATTCCATTTACAACATTCGATGCTTCACACACAACAACATTTTCTTCCCTCCTCCCGCGCCTCCCAACCAAATATATATTTCTCCCTCCAAAAACCTCGTCCCAAATTAAACAAATCAAATCCTCGAGGATGACGTCATGCTACAGCCGGCGGTTAGCATCACCACCGCAACCTTCCGCCGCCTCCGCCGCCAAGGCAGATACTCTGAGACTCCATCCACTGCCAGAGATCCTCTCTCTGCCGCGCCGCCGATGGAAGACCGCGGCCGTCTCGTTGAGATCTGACTTCTCTGGTTGTAACCGCCGCGTAGTCGTGTGCGAAAAGGGAACGCGGTTGGCGGTGGGCGAGGGGGGAGCGGTTGGCGATCAGGAGGGGGAGAAGGGAAAAGGGGAGGAGAAGGATCGGAGGGTAGGGGTGGCGGTTGCGATGGGGGCTACGGTGGTGCTGGGTGTAGGGAATCGTGTGCTCCACAAGCTGGCGTTGATCCCTCTCAAGCGTTACCCTTTCTTCCTCGCCCAGCTCGCCACTTTCGGGTAACACCTCTCTCTCTCTCTCTCTCTCTATTCTTCTTCACCTTCTTAATTTATTATTATTTTTTTTAAATCTCGATTCGGTGTAAAATGTTTTGTTAGAAGTAAATGGAGGAGAAGGGAAAGTTGGAAAGAGCAAGCTGATTGAAATGAAAAACGAAATTAGCTGCCATAAATAACCGATTAGCGACAAATATTCCGATTAATTTGTGAGCATGTTGTTCTAATTTTAGCAAGAGGTTTGAATTCGAGTTTTTGAGAATGTTGTTTTGTATTTATGTTAAATATTTCAGGAAAAATTTACCATCTTAGTACTTAGACCGAAATTAGTGTAAACCAAAAAATATTCATAATATTTGTCCAATATGATGTTGGTTAGAGTTAGTGCTAGTCTGCTAGAAGTAACTTGGATTCAATTTTTGAATAAACACGGTTGAAAGAACAGGTCGGATTGTGGGAATATTGAATTACAACATATGAGTTCGTTTGGTAGGTGGGAGGCTGCATTTATTTGTTTTTTTCTTTCTAATAATTGTATAATCGTTTTCCGAAAATTTATCTTAATCGAAACCGTGGGCCAGCGTCCTGACTGTATATTGGAGTTCCTACCGCGATTGCTATTTACTTTTTTCTTTGTAATGATTTACTTTATTTATTGGCTGCTTCTACTTTTTTTTTGTTCAGAAATTGCATAAGCCGAAAAATAAGGCCAAACCCAAATGATTTACTAATTTATTTACCTGAAATGACGATACAGTTATTAAATTGTGCATTTTAGCTCTACTAAAAAAATTAATTGCTCTTTAGTTCTTAAAAGTTAGTAAAATTTCAAGAACAGGTTACAATAAACATTCAAACATCCATTCAAGAGAATAATTAGATTTGGCTTTGTGGTGACCACCCAAAGTTCTACACATTATTTCTTCCACATGACTGGTTGTCTTTTACTGCCATTCACCATCTGGCGATTCTCTGCCTCAGGAACTTCCTTTTCTGGTCCATTGGCTATGGTTTTTTGTGCACATACCAACAAACACAAGACTAGGATAGTTGTCTCTCAAATACCTGAATCGTGCAATTCGTACCCCTTTGAGATTTTGATATAATTATGATGGTAAATTATACTAAGGTCTGACCTAAGTGATGATGTACTTACTTGGAAATTGATTATGGAACTGATTTTCAAAAAAAGAGTCTTTTGGGCCTATCAGGATATTATTTTTCCTAGTGCTGAATCGGTTGTGGACTTAATTATTAGAACCAGAAGGAGATGCTCCAGACACTTTATTCTTTTTCATAATTGAATTTGTTGCCGACTCGTGTGATGGCTATGACTTTGCTTAATAGGAGAATCTCGTTGTTGTCTTCCTTTTTAATTTTTATCTGCACTAGAAAAAAAATGTCTTTTTAATTATGACTCTTTAGCAAAATGTTGTTTTACTTTAGTCAAACGTTCTGAATTCAAATTTCGATAATTATAATTTTTAAAGAAATTTAGGGATAAATTTGTATCGTATCACTTTGTGTGCTGATTGACAAACTAAGATGAGAAAGATGAATGGACTTCTACACCTTTCCAGGTGGGTCCAATCTGCCTCTATACCGCCCGAAGATGGAAAGTCTAGTGTGTCATCACACACTCAGCCCTTTCTGGCTCTCTCTATTTCGACTCACAAATAGTTTGGTGGGTCAAAGTGGGATACTTTCACCATTACGTAATTCCTTTGTCACTTTCAAGTATCCAACTTGTATCTAATGTCATATATGCGTGGTCCAGTTCTTTAATGGCCTTTGGTTACCGGGATCACTTACTTACACTTCTTATACTTTCCAGAAAATATTATACACAAATAACAACTCTAAAGTCCAACGTGATCAATTAACCCTGTGCAATATGTTAACTACGTTCATTGTGGATCATTGAATCAAAGCTTGGTCCTAGCTCTGCACTAGGTAGTGTTTGTGCAGCAGGATCACTGTTCATTGAAAATCAGAGCTTGATGACACTATGTCACTTTGTGCATTTTACTTGCGCAGAGCTGGGATACCGTTGTGATTGTACTAACTATATTCTTTGTGGAGCATTGAAAATCAATGTCCCGCTGTTTGATATTTGCCTTTTCCAACCTGTACAGCTATGTCATTGTATACTTCACCATCTTGTACATCCGGCACCATGCTGGCATTGTTACTCATCAAATGCTTTCCCTGCCAAAAGCTCCTTTTCTTCTTGTCGGGTTCTTCGAGGCTGTTGCAGCTGCAACCGGGATGGCAGCAGCAGGTAGTAATGATATCCTCAATACTTTCAACAGCTTTCTCTTCTTTTAACTGTCCGAATTCTTTCAAAATTTGGGATCTGCACTTGGCGTAAATTTTACTTCTTTTTCAGTATAACTATTTGAATTAGGTGCCAACTAAATGCAGGGATTGCTCATTGCCTCTTTTAAAACCATAAATGAATTTCCAGAGCTATAAAATATATAAACTTGCGTATATATGCTCTGGGGTAGAATGATATAGGAATTGGGTGGGCTGCCGAAGGATTTGGCTATGGAAGGTTAGTGATCTTATGTATGTTATAGTTGATTGCAAATTATTTGCTTGTGCGATGATGTCAATTTTCAAGCACAACAAAAAGGGGTTTGTTAGTTCTAGTGGCAATGGTCATCATCCTAATTTCATGCTGTTCAAGTGATTTGACTTTTCTCCAGAAAACTTAAATCGATTTTGGTCCCTTTTTGTGAGGTATCAGCGATGCTTCCGGGAGCCTCAATTCCAATTTTGTCTCAGGTATGGAGCATTCTTCCTGTTCGGCAGAAGTTCTATGTGATCGGATTATTATAGTTCTAATGTCATTGACAGAAAAATAGTTGCAAAGTAGCGAGTCAGACGTTATAGAAAACCTTCAGTTAGTACTCACAAGCCACAAAGGGGTATGCTTATGTTGGAAAAAGGGACTTTTGCAGGATTTAAAGTGCAATCATAAGCTAAATCCTTATTTTCTGTCAAGGGCTTAATTCGTCTGACAAGTATCTTTTCACAACTGTGATGCTTATCACTTTCTTTGCAGACCTTTCTTGTGTGGCAGATTCTCCTGTCCACCATTTTTCTTGGCAGGAGATATAGAATTAGCCAATTGATTGGATGCTTGCTTGTCACCGTTGGTGTTATCATAACTGTGGCAAGGTAATCACTTAGATATCTGTGTTAAACTCTTTTCTTATTCAGTTTATATTTTTAATGTCTTGGCGGGAATCAGCAAAGTTTGATGTTCATAGCTGACTGTTTTTGTGATCATATCAATTGGTTTGCTCTTTACACTTGCAGCGGATCTTCTCCAGGTCATTCATTAAAAGATGCTGGTATATTTTGGACTCTTATGATGATATTCTCATTTTTCCTACAAGCTGCTGACACAGTGCTAAAGGTTTCTACTGATCCCTTGTTGTCAGGAGTCTGCGGAACTACAACTGCCTGATGATGTCTTTTTGTTCATTTGTAGGAAACAATATTCCTAGATTCTTGTCAGAAGTTGGAGGTGAGTTAATATAATCTTCTCAGGTTCCCCTTAAGATATATTAAGCAATATAAGGAATCCTTGCCCCGGAAGCACACTCTGGCTATTACTCAAGTAGCTGGATGCCCTACTCTATTGAGGAATATGAAAAAACTATAATTTAACTATTGTTTCCATATGAAATAGCGGTAGTTTTAGAATGGTGTTCAGTTTGGAGAATGGATAGTCCTCGATTAATTGCAGTAACTTTATGGACATGGTATCATTTAGTCTTGGCACCGGAAGATATCATACTGTCATCGAATGTGATTATCACACACTATTTTGATGGTAGAATACTTAACAAGTCTTCGAGATAGTGTATCCTGGGATTAGTTTGGCAACTGACAATATGCTATTTCATCAACTGCAGGGATGCTCGGTCGACCTATTTGTAGTGAATTCTTATGGTTCTGCATTCCAAGTACGTACCTATCACCACATGTTCAGATTCTTAATTCACAATTGATGTTAACTCTGTTTGATTGGAGAGATAAACTGAACTGTTTGTGTATTCTTGCAGGCACTGTTCATATGCGTCCTTTCACCTTTTATGTCGAAATTATGGGGCGTGCCTTTTAGCCAGCTTCCAAACTATCTCAGAGATGGGGCAGCCTGCTTTTTGAACATTGGTGGCTCAGTTAGCGGTAAGCAACGGTTGGATGCACCTCAAACTTCTCGACATAGTGCCTAAGTGTGATAATGTAATTGAATTATCTCATCGCAGGATGCGATGGTGCACCCCTATTACCTCTGCTCTTTGTGATCGTCAACATGGGTTTCAACATTTCATTATTGCACCTTATCAAGATCTCTTCCGCTGTTGTATCCTGCCTTGCTTCAACATTTTCAGGTGCATAAACGTTCTGCGGCTTTCATTTTGGTTTTATCCCTGACCGAAAATGCACGAGAGCATATTTTCTCACATACCGATGATGCATCATCTCCTTTGTTCTCTCTTCTTTGCAGTGCCAATTGCTGTGTTCATGTTCACATTGCCGCTGCCATATATTGGCGTCGCATCAGCGCTCCCCGCCGGATTCGTTGCCGGAGCCGTCATCCTTGTCGTGGGCTTGCTCGTATATGCTTGGACTCCGAAATCTAGCCAGAATACTACTACCCCTTTGGCATCATCCAGTTAAAAACAAGCTGTGTGTTTTCTCAACAATCAATCGCTTCGGCCGTTTTCTACCTCAGAAAATGATTAAGCCAAGAAGATTACGACGACGTTGTAATTGTAAAGTTTGCAGAGTGATAGTTCGCGTGGGGTCATTCCCTCATAGAATTGTGTTTTGAATTTTATTAGGTATGTAAACTAGATAACAATCAACTTCTGCCATTTCAACGAGTCCGTAGTATTCTTCATATTGGTGGTGTTGGTTGTTACTAAATAAAACTCTTCGCGTGTGAAAGATTGTCTCGAATTCGAATTAATGAAAAACTTTACCTGTGTTTAAATTGTTTATTATCATTTTACGATAATAATAAGGGAAAAGTTCACTTTAGTACCCTGTATTTGACAGAGGTGGATGCGAACTAAGAAAATGTTTTGACGACTGCGTGGCTGCATTTGCTGGTTCAATCATCGAATTTGCATATTGTGGATGTGACACTTGCATTTGCACCGTCTTTATTTGTTGAAATGAGTTTGTTTTCTTCGTTGTAATTGTTTTAATGATCTTTAAATAAATGTTTAGATTTATGTTTACATGTCTTTGTAATTGCAAAGTGTTGATTTGGTTGATCTTTGGACACCTCACAACGAAAGTGCTAGCACAAGATATACCAAGTGGTCAACTTTTTTTTTTTTAATGTATTGATGAAAATTCATTTTATGGTAACGATCTAGATTTTCTCCTATCTTCGATTTCTATCTATGGAAAATTTATATGTTAATAATATAAATGTCCTTGTGTTTAATATGGTAACAATAATCTGCGTTACATATTGATGCTAAATAAATAGTGCCTAGCCATTCAACTTTCCACAAGATAATCCAACTATCCAATACACAAATTCATTTTGAATTACACAACTTAGACTACTTAGTTGTTGAGACTATTACAAAATAATCCAGGATGAAAACTATTTCAACATTATACATTTTTCTGATTCTACTATTTTTCACCTTAGGTATGCTCTTCTGTGCGCTCATTCTTCATTTTTTTCCTACCTATTATTACCACATAAATTGTGACAAGTTGTTGAGTCTACTAACCCAATTTTTGGATTCAATTAAATTTTATCATGAAACTAAAACAGAATGATTTTGCGCCTGCACTTAGCTATGCTTGTATGCAATATTTAGGAAGACCGTCGAGATTATTACATATGAATTGTTGCAACCGGAGAATTTAACACATTAATTGTGTAATACATAAAAATCATTTTCTAGGAAAAAAGTAAAATATCTTCTCTAAAACAAACAGATCATTAAATGTATTCTGAACACTCTAAAATAATAAATAGGGCAAATTACTCCCCTAGTTACTGATCTTAATCGAATTATACTATTAGGTCCCTACTTTCTCAAAAATGATTTAGTCATCCCTGTATTTTGCAAAAATATTGACCTCGGGTCCCTAGTTGACTTCATCACCCATTTTTTCACTTTTTTGTCATGTGAAATGACTATTTCACCCTTAATAAAAAGACAAAAATAAGATGAAATTTGTCATTTTGTGAAGGATAAGATAGTCATTTCACATGACAAAAAATGAAAAAATGGGTGCTGAAGTCAACCAAAGACCCAAGACCAATATTTTTTTTAAAATACAGGGCGGTTAAATAATTTTTCAAAACACAGGGACCTCAGAAGAAATTATAATTAAGACTAGGGACTATGAGGTAATTTGCCCTAATAAATATTAACACATATTGTTAACATCAATGACCATTGCATTTTGGTGCAGATTGTAATGCAAGCTTAGCAAACCATCCCAGTTGTTTTTCTCCTCATTTATTGTATGGAGGTGGATGCGAACTCCGCAAGTGTCTTGACGATTGCGAAGTTGCATTTGCTAGCGCAATCACCGTATTTGCAGACTGTGAATCAAACTCTTGTATTTGCACTCTCTTTATTTGTTGAAATAAGTTTGTTTTCTTTGTTTTACTTTTCTTGATGATCTTTAAATAAAGGGAAAATTGTCCTCGGCCCTCTCTGGTTTGCAGAAATTCGTGTTTCAGTTCCTCTATTTTTTTATTAATATTTAGCTCTCAAAATTTGTGGAAAGATATCTTTTAATCCTTCTCGCCGAAATTGGACGATTTCTTTGGCAAAATTGGATGGGAGATTACTAAAATACCTTTCTTTAAACAAAAACAAATTGAACTCCATCCTCTTCCTCTTCATCTCTTGATACCCACGACAACCCATTCGAACCAAAACCATTGAATTCCATCCAATAAACAAACCAAAACACAAGCAACGTGTACACATTCATCCACATTCAATCTCTATTCCCATAACCACATTTATATAGTCCGGCAAGCAAGCGATCCCACGCATCAATTCTGACAACCCGCCCCTTCGGGCATGGCAAATGGTGAACTAACAGTATGAAATCTGGGAACTTTACAGCCCAAAATTAAGTTCCACGTCGGATTCGAAACCATATGATTATCACACAATCAAACAACATGCACGAATCTATTTCTAAGAAAGACTATAACTTGAGCTAGTTCCTACAAAAAAAAGAGAGACACGTGATGAATCTGGGAGCCGAGACAAGGAATATCCGATCAAAATCTCCATAGCCCCAATTCAGTAAAATGCGACACCCATTGTAAGTGATCAATTCGAGAGGGTGAAGTTGCACCCGGATGGTAGTAGGTTCGAGAGGGTGATTAGGAGCGCAGAGAAGGTGTTTGATGAAATGTGTATGAGAGGTGTCAATTTTATTTTCAATTGTTTTTGTCATTATTTTTTTTAAAAGATGAGATTATTTTTAGTAATCTCACATCCAATTTCGTTGGAAAAATTGTCCGATTCTGGCGAGAGGGGTTAAAAAATATATTTTCACAAATTTTGAGGACTAAATACTAATTAAAATAAATAGAGGGACTGACATATAAAATTTTGCAAACCCGAAGGGATTGAAGATAATTTAAATGTTTGGGGTTCTATTTACATGTCTTTGTAATTGCAAAATATTGATTTGGTTGATTTTTTTTATACCTAATACAAGGACAACGAAAGTGAGGCATAACATATACCAAATGGACAAACCTTTATCGAAATAAAATTATATTCCTTTAAATAAGAGTTACACCATAAATATTAGGCATATATTATATAATACTCAATACAGCTACCAGTCCGTGAATAAGATTTGCATAAAAAAAAATCCCCAAATAAATCAATCATCTTTGATACATCGAACCACGAATAACAATATATGAATAATCGTCTTATCGTCCTCAAAACAAATTTGACAAGTATGGGAATGAGCAAGATTCTGCCCATGCAAATTTGGCATAGTTGAAATGCCATTTCTGGCCAAGCGCCAAACAAAGTTTTGGATCTTAGGTGGAGCATTAAGCATCCAAACCTTCTTCCAAAAATCAGAAAAATCTGGAACCAAGGAAATGGCTAAGGGACGTATAAAATCCTGTTGTTTCTTCAAAATATGGTGCCCTCACTAATCCGTCGGTCGGAACGCATTTTTTAAAAAACTAGTACATATATAATGTAGTACATATATTTTTCGTATAAAATCAGTAGTATATACTCCGACATTGCCGATACTCATTTGAACGAGTATAAAATTGCTGACAATCAACTTCTGCCATTTCAACGAGCCCGTAGTATTCTTCATCATGGTGGTGTTGTTACCGCCATCGATTAGTTTTGCCGTTGAAAAATCAAATAGTGATAGAACTATTTAAATATATTAAAATGTCTCAAATTTGAATTATTAAAAAATCGTGTTTAAATTCTTCTTAATCATTTTCTTAAAATAATGTTACTCAAGTGTGTGTACTTATTTACAATTGGTGTAGTAATCTTTGGGGAGGGATCCTTGAAATCATGTATTTGATATAGAAAAATGGAATTTCGGGTTTATTTAGAGTAATGAAATTTTACTTACGCAATTGTCAATTGGACAATCGCGCACAATTTTATTTAGAAATTTCAATGTGGAAAATCATTTTATTGTAATAAAATAAATGCTCTCTCAAATCAATATGGTATATATAAATTGGTTTATATATTGATGAAATTCATTTTATGGTAACAATCTAAATTTTCTCATATATTCGATATCTATCTATGGAAAACTTTTATATGTTAATAATATAAATGTCCTTGAGTTTAATATGGTAACAATAATTTGCGTTATATATTGATACCAAATGAACACTCCTTGCCATTCAAATTTCCACAAGATAATCCACCTATCCAACACAAAATTCATTTTGAATTACACAACTCAGACTACTTAGTTGAGACTAATTACAGAATAATCCACGATGAAAACTATATCAACATTTTACATTTTTTTTATTCTATTATTTTTCACCTTAGGTATGCTCTTCGGTGAACTCAGTCTTCA
>SOPF01027781.1:24531-105961 GCA_012979155.1 Hypericum perforatum
CTATTATTTTTCACCTTAGGTATGCTCTTCGGTGAACTCAGTCTTCAATTTTTTTTCTAACTATTATTACCACATGAATTGTGACAATTTATTGAGTCTACTAACTCAGATTTTAGATTCGATAAAAAATTTAACATGAAACTAAAACAGAATGATTTTTTGCCTGCACTTGAGCTAAGCTCATAGGCAACATTTAAGGAAGACCGCCGAGATTATTACATATGAATTGTTGCAACCGGATACATAAGAATTAATTTTTAGGAAAAAAGTTAATTAATTTCTGCAAAACAAACATATTTTACATATTAACACATTGTCCATATCAATGACCATTTTCATTTCGGTGCAGATTGTAATGCAAGCTTAGCAAAATATCACAGATGTTATTCTCCTCGAAAATTGTACGGAGGTGGATGCGAACTAAGAAAATGTTTTGACGACTGTGTGGCTGCATTTGCTGGTTCAATCATCGAATTTGCAGATTGTGGTTACGACACTTGCATTTGTACCATCTTTATTTGTTGAAATCAGTTTGTTTTCTTCGTTGTACTTGTTTTAATGATCTTTAAATAAATGTTTAGATTTCTGTTTACATGTCTTTGTAATTGCAAAGTGTTGATTTGGTTGATCTTTAGACTGTATTCTTAATTATCTTTATTTTTCTTATCAAATTTAATTTTTTTTAAAAAATTAAATATTATCCCGAATTTTCTCAATTTACATAATTTAAATTTGGTATTTTTATTATCCGACCAATACCCCACCATCCCCAAAAATGCCCGGAGGTCTGATCAGAATGTTGGCCGGAGGTCTGCTTGTCGTTGCCACTATTGGTTACTTCGTCTTGTTCTCGAAGAAGAAAGCTGAAGTGACGGCGTCGGATGTTGCCAAAGTTAGCACCGGAGTCTCTACTCCTGGTAATACTCACGCCCGCAATTAGGGATCTAATTACTAGCATTTCTAATTATTAATTTTGTGTCTTTGTGGTTGGTTGTTTATTTTGGCCTACCCCAAGTTGGTCTTTTTCTTGCTGTGAACAAATAAAGATTATGGATTTGTTCTTCGCAAAAAAAAGATTATGGATTTGTAGGTGCCATCTTTAATTTAGTAGCTAATTTGTTAACTATTGTTTTCTACAAGAGTTTGGTGGGTTGATTAGTTTAGGATTGATGTTGTCCCTGGTTTTCTAAATGTATAAACAATACGGATATTGGTATCTCAATATAGTAATATTGGTACCCCAATTCATTAATATTGTTAATATTGTTACGTGTCATATTGGTACCATCGTTACTGTAATATTAGTACTTAGGGGTGAGCATACGGATAATCCGAATCCGAACTATCCGAATTCGAGATTATCCGAATTATCCGAATCACATATTTTACTATCCGAATCCGAATAATGAATTATCCGAATCCAAATATCCGAACAAAGTTCGAGTATTCGGATTCGGATAATCTGAACTATCTAAAAAACTAAAAAAAATAAAAACATTAATAAAACATATGGATAATCCGATTTAAAATCGGATAATCTCAATTAAAATCGGATAATCCCATTTAAAATTGGATAATCTGAATTAATTTTTTCAAATATATATAAATCGGATAATTCAGATATCCGAATTAATTTTTTAAATATCCAAATCTGAATCAGAATCCGAATTCGAATTTAAAAGTTCGGATAATCCAAATCTGAATCCGAACTCAAAATTATCCAAATCCGAATCCGAAAAAAACTTCGGATTCGGATTCAGACAACGGATATCGGATAATTTGCTCACCCCTATTAGTAGTAGTGATCTGTATTATTGGTACCACGTTAACGTAATTATAGTACCAATGTAATATAATATTAGTAACACTGTACTATAATATTAGTACCCCATCACTTTAATATTAGTATATTTATTGCACAACATAGAGTTTGATGTGCTTATCGAAATGGATGGTTATCATGGGCGACCAAGAGGAGGCCAAATTGTCCATGGGGATTCTGGTAGTAACTTTCGTCCATGATGGATGGTTATCGAGATGATGGTTAAATGAGTATAATGAGTTATTTGGCAGGTGTAGTATTTTTAGGAATTTAAATTTTGAATATTTTGACATGATTTTAGGGAATGATTTTAGAGATTAGATAATTTTCCTTTTTTTTTTTACTTTGTATAGTCCCCACTGAATCTTGATCTTTTGGACACCTCACAACGAAAATATACCAAGTGGTCAACTTTCTTTTTTAATGTCTTGATGAAAATTCATTTTATGGTAACGATCTAAACTTTATCCTATCTTCGATTTCTATCTATGGAAAATTTTATATGGTAATAATATAAATGTCCTTGTGTTTAATATGGTAACAATAATTTGCGTTACATATTGATGCTAAATAAATAGTACCTAGCCATTCAACTAGCCACAAGATAATCCAACTATCCAATACACAAATTCATTTTGAATTACACAACTTAGACTACTTAGTTGTTGAGACTATTCCAGAACAATCCATGATGAAAACTATTTCAACAATTCATATTTTTCTGATTCTATTATGTTTCACCTTAGGTATGCTCAAATGTGCGATAATTCTTCATTTTTTTCCTACCTATTATTATCACATCAATTGTGACAAGTTGTTGAGTCTACTAACCCAAATTTTGGATTCAATTAAAATTTTATCATGAAACAAAAACCGAATGATTTTGTGCCTGCACTTGAGCTATGCTTGTATGCAATATTTAGGAAGACCGTCGAGATTATTATATATGAATTGTTGCAACCGGAGAATTTAACACAATAATTGTGTAATACATAAAAATCATTTTCAAGGAAAAAAGTAAAATATCTTCTGCAAAACAAACAGATCTTTAAATATATTTTGAACACTCTAAAATAATAATTATAAACACATATTGTTAATATCAATGACCATTGCATTTTGGTGCAGATTGTAATGCAAGCTTAGCAAAGCATCCCAGTTGTTTTTCTCCTCAGTTGTTGTATGGAGGTGGATGTGAACTACGCAAGTGTCTTGACGATTGCGAAGTTGCATTTGCTAGTGCAATCACCGTATTTGCAGACTGTGAATCGGACTCTTGTATTTGCACTGTCTTTGTTTGTTGAAATAAATTTGTTTTTTTTTTTTACTTTTGTTGATGATCTTTAAATAAATGTTTAGGGTCCTATTTACATGTTTTTGTAATTGCAAAATAATGATTTGGTTGATTTTTGGATACGAAAGTGGGGCATAACATATACCAAATGGGCAAAACTTTATCGAAATAAAAATATATCCCTTTAAATAAGAGTTACACCATAAATATTAGGTATATATTATATAATACTCAATACAGCTACCAATTCGTGAATAAGATAAGCATACAAAATCCCCACATAAATCAATCATCTTTGATACATCGAACCACGAATAACAATATATGAATAATCGTCTTATCGTTCTCAAAACAAACATGACAAGTATTGAAATGAGCAAAATTCTGCCTATGCAAATTTGGCACAGTTGAAATGCCATTTCTGGCCAAGCGCCAAACAAAGTTTTGGATCTTAGGTGGAACATTAAGCATCCAAACCTTCTTCCAAAATTCAGAAAAATCTGGAACCAAGGAAACGGCTAAGGAACGTATAAAATCCTGTTGTTTCTTCAAAATATGGTGCCCTCACTAAATCGTATAAATACCCGAGTTATGATGCTTCCAAATGATCTTATATGGCAAACCTCCCATGTAGAGTTTGTTAGAGTCGAAAATAAAAGCTCATTTTCAAAAGGTGCAAAAAGGATATTTGCCCTTTCAAAAGGTATCCTCGCAGATATTTGCCCTTTCAAAAGATATCCTCGCAGATATTTGCCCTTCCAAAAGGTACCCTCGCGGATGTTTGCCCTTCCGAAAAGTACCCTCGCAGATATTTACCCTTCCAAAAGATACCCTCGCGGATATTTGCCCTTCCAAAAGGTACCCTCGCGGATATTTGCCCTTCCAAAAGGGATTTCTCCGATGGAGTGTTAGCCTCTTGGAAGGATCTCTCGCGGACATTTGCCCTCGAGAAAGCTCGCTACTTCACCCGTAAAGAAGGGGGTTGGCAACGCGCGGCCGCCCGCTTCAAGAAGGAAGTCGGCCGATCTCTCTCCCTTTCGGAAGGGAGGGTGTGAAGACCCTCTTCCCTTTCGGAAGGGAGGGTGTGAAGACCTTTTTCCCTTTCGGAAGGAGAGGTGTGAGAACTCTCTTCCCTTTCGGAAGGGAGAGTGTGAGAACCCTCTTCCCTTTCGGAAGGAGGAATGCGAGAACCCTCCTCCCTTTCGGGAGGGAGAGTGTGAGAACCCTCTTCCCTTTCGGAAGGAGGAATGCGAGAACCCTCTTCCCTTTCGGAAGGAGGAGTGTGAGAACCCTCTTTCCTTTCGGAAGGAGGAGTGTGAGAACCCTCTTCCCTTTCAAAAGGAGTATGAGAACCCTCTTCCTCTTTCGGAAGGAGGGGTGTGAGAGCCCTTTTCCTCTTTCGGAAGGAGGGGGTGTGAGAACCCTTTCTCCCTTTCGGAAGGAGAGGGGTGTGGAGACCCTTTCCCTTTCGGAAGGAGGGGTGTGAGAACCCCCTTTCTCTTTCGGAAGGAGGGGTGTAGGAACCCTCTTCCCCTTTTGGAAGGAAGGGTGTGGGAATCCTCTTCCCCTTTCGGAGGGAAGGGTGTGAGAACCCTTTTTCCTTTTCGGAAAGAGGGGTGTAGAGAGGCACTTTCCTTGTCGGAAAGAAGGGTGTAGAGAGACGCTTTTCCTTTCGGAAGGAAGGGGTTGCCTTTTCGGAGGTCTTGCCTTTCGAAGGAAGAAGTGCAATGGATAGGCAAGGTGATAAGAGACCGTGCGCGGTCGGTCTTATAAGAGGGGATGATAAAGCCAGTTTCCAATTTAACCGAAAGGGATAATTCCTAGTGAATTGAAGATAACTACTCCGCGCAGGTAAGGATGAGCATCTACGAAGATAAGCGTAAGAAGAATCCGAATACAAGGAGGAGACGGAGTCCTAGCACGAGGAGGAGACGGAGTCCTAGTGCGAGTAGGACGCGAAGTCTTTCGCCTATATAAGGAGCGCTCGAGTAAGGCAGAAGGCATCCAACATCAACCACACAAATCTTATATCAAAGCTCAAAGCTTCTAGTAGTAGTTCTTAAGCCGGGCATTAGCGCTTGGTTAGAGAGGTCGGGCATTAGCGCCTGATTAGTTAGCCGGGCATTGGAGCCTGGTTAGAGAAGCTTAGCTTCGGTTAGATAGTGGTGATCGTTCGATCGCTTTTGTTTCCGTTGGGCGCCGACCTTGAGACGAGCCTTCAAGCCGTCAAGAGATCGTCATTGACACCCTTGTTACATTTTTCCCACAACAGAGTTTAATTTTGATAATTGCAGCTTGTTCAAAAGGGAGGAAAAAGTTCTGAATAATGTCCATCTTCTAGCTCATAGTGGAAGCACACACCAGGTCAGAGACAAATGTAGCAAAAAAAGAGAGGATAGTCGATCTAAAATAAGGTCTTGCATTAGGCGTCAAAGAGAGCCAAGGGTCAAGCCACGCCCTAGTGGAATGGCGATCACCAATCTTATAAAGGATCTCCTCAAGTAAAGCATCTCTACCACGGAGTAAACTACTCCACATACAAAAGGGTCAAGAACCTCTAGGAACAGAGAGAATATCAAAATCATGTAAATAGAGACCTTTCAAAACTTTAAAGCATAATGAGTCTTAGTTAGACAATAACCTCCAAACTTGTTTGGCAAAAAGTGAGACATTAAATAACCGTAAGTGCTTAAAGCTTAAGTCATCATCAGCCCTTGCCACAATAGAGTTAATAAGAGCCTTAGACAAAAAAGTGCGCCAATCAATATTAATAAGAGCCTTGTCAAGGCGTTGAAACAAATTATCATTATCATATTACAAGTTTAACCAAGTGAAATGAAAACCCTTGTAACCAAATCAAGGAGTTCTCATCTTGAATGAAGTCTAAAATTTAATTCATATGTCATACTTTGGGTGGCCTACCCCTTTCTCTCTCCCTTTCACAAGCAACAAGGTTAAGATCTGTTGTAGCGGAAAATTAATTCGCGGATTTTCTGACCAATTTTAGTAAAATAATCCGTAACTAACTGCTCAAATATCGGATTGAGGTGATTTCAAAAGCTACAGAAAGATAAGAGATAAATCTACAACTTTGTAGTTTATCACTTTTCCAAATTCGGAGCAGAAAGATGTCATAATCAGCTTGGAAGTTTCGGGCAGTTAGTTTTTCATATCTGAGGCCGAGGATAATTTAGTTTTTTTACTGAACGGCCTAGGGTTTTTGGTATGGGGTTGGGGCTAGTTTTTTCTATATAATGACAGCCTTGACATGGAAGAATGGACCCCCCGAACAACACAACACAACACATCAAATCTTTGTCAAAGCTTCAGCTTTTTATCTTAGCATAGGATAGATATAGTTTTTATCTTTTATGTTTTCCTCTTGTCCTTTTCCCCTATAATTCAATAAAGTTCTTGCTCTTTCACCTATTCTTTTCTTATCTACCAAGTCAGATCTACATATCTTCTCTTCGTTTTCCCCATATTTCTTCCATCTTTGCCTTATTCGTTCGAATCACATCTTGGGACGACCACATATTTATTTTTTGCACAACAAGATCAATACAAATACATGGGAGAGATAGAGACTTGAGAAAATAAGAATAATTTCTCCAAAACATTCATTTCCAGGAAGTATGAGGCTCCTCATAAATGAAAGAGCAATATCAAACCATCGAAGCATCAATGAAGCGACAAGTAGTATCAATAACATTTTTGGAACTAGAGAGAATCTCAATGTCAATATCATCGTTCCATCATAATGCCAATCCTCCTGATTTGCCAAAGGGATCAACGTACAAGCATTAGGAAAATTGCAGTTACGTCTAATATGATCAATCATCTTTTGTTGTTGCTTAGTTTATATTAAAAATATGAAATAAGGGGAATGTTTACGAACCAGGTCTTTAAGCACTTGAACCACAAAGGAAGCGACCAAGACCCTTATAGTTCCAAACTTATGCAACTCATTGTTGCTCAAGTGGTAAGAGCCCTACCACCTGGGAAGTAACAATCGAAGCCATACCTGAGGATAGCTGGGACTTTGAAAGAGAAGACTTAAAAGTGGAAATGGCTTGGTTACCTGTGGCACCAAACAATTATGAACCCAAAGAAGAAATTCTAGAAATGAGCTCAATTGAAATGGATGAACCTTCCACTCCGTCTATGGGAGGGGAATTAATTAATTGCCGATAACGTGTTTACCGACAACGGGATGATTGGTATTCTAAGTGAGCACTATTTTTGTAATAAAAAAATTTTAGTACAATTTTCGTAATTAATCATGAACTATACTAATTAAAAAAATCGAAATAACTAACCATAGAAAAGCTACCACCAATTTGAGAGAGGAAAAACTACCGGAAATCAAGTGACGCTAGTTGGTTGTTTAGAGTAGCATATATCTTAACCCCGATATATATTGATACATATAAATAGTTTCCGGCCATTCAAGCCACACACCTTGCCTGACACAATATGATTTAAAACTTATCAGTACACGAGCCTAGATTCTGAACCATGAATCAAATTAATCCCCAATTTTCTAATACACCAAATCATATATATCCGATTGATTACCTTAGAACCAAAGTTGGAAAAAAGCTCACATAATGCCCATGAAAATAAACCTCTCAAAACTAAACCACTTGCCCTTCCAATTCCAAGGGACGAGACCATTATTGGGACATCACCGCCATAGACAAGCTACGATGTTTCTGAGAGCTTCTAACATCCGTACAACTTCGGTACAATCGCCGCCACCCTCTTCTTATCCTTCTCTTCCCTCTCATAAAGCCTCTTCTTTTCTTCCCTTTACAACCAAATCCTTCCTACCCAGTTCGCCTCCTCCTCCATTGAAGAGGCTCCCCAAAGGTAACATCCCTCGTTGACTTTGACTTTTATAAAAATCCCATCTTTCGGTTGTTTAGTGAATGCTTTGCACTAAAGATTGGACCTTTCTTAGTTTGTTTGATCTGGGCACTCTTGCTTGTAGGTATATATGTTTATGTTGCTTTTTTATATACCCGGGGATTTAGACGGATTTGGGCTTTGTTCCTTCCAAGCTAGGTTTTTTGATGTATGCATGGATTGGGGATTGACCGACCGATCCTTGAGGACAAGGCATGAACTTGGTCTATGTTGCTTTATAGCTGAACTTGGTAGGTTAAAGTATTGGATTTCTTGGTTTTATTTGCAGCTTCCTTGAGCACAGAGAGTGGCTCCGGAGAAGCAGCTCCCGAGGGGTCGGAAAGTGGCTCGAAGGAAGTGGTAACTGAAAGATTGGTTGAGCATGTCCTCATCAAAGGAACCGACGTTCGCCTTATCCCCGAGCTTCTGCAAAAACTTGCAACAGGTTGTTAATTCTTGGTATTGCTTGTCACGTCCACTTGACATTTGAAGATGATATTTTGTTTACTTATTTCACACATTTTGATTATGAAATTCTCTGGATGCTTCTGTATTCACTCGGTGATTTGTTTTATGTGTTTTAAGGGAAGGAGTTGTCCGAGTTGGCTGCTGAGTACTCAATTTGTAGTACTAAAGACGAGGGAGGAATGCTTGGCTGGATGGGAAGAGGCCGGATGGTATGTTAGCTTAATCAGTATTTCTTTTGATGTCTTTTAGTTAATTGCTAATAGCCGGTATTAATGGATATGCCAATACCTGTTGATACATCCGTATTGCAGAATAAGTTCTCAGATTTACTTGTTTTGCTTATCTTTGTGGTTGCCCCAGTTACCGGAATTCGAGGAAGCAGTATTCAGTGCTCCATTGAACCAGATAGTCAAGTGCAAGACTAAATTGGGGTGGCATTTGTTGCAAGTTCTTGGAGAGAGGTGCGAAATGAATACCCAAACAGACTGTGGAACTCGATTTGACATTATCCCCAATATTTACAGAACCAAAGAATGTGCACATGTGGTTTGCCTACTTTCCATTTTTGTTGCGGTTTTTCCTGTTCATCATCTCTAAGTATCAAGCTTGTGAACAGGGAAGCATGTTTGCTTCAAAATATAATGCCAGCTGATCTCCATATCAAATTGCAAGATCCCCAATTTATTGAAGAGGCTCAATTGATTGACGTTCGAGAACCCAACGAACTGTAAGCTCCTTTACCTTTCTACTGATTTTACTTACCTCAATTGGCTACTGTAAATATCTGTGTTTTTTAAACGAAAGATTTGTTCGTGAAGATAAAGGAGCTATTATTAAGACAAGAATGATCGAGTAGAAGCTATTACTGTGCAATCTAGGTAGTTTTACCTTGTCTCGTGATTAATTTACAAATCATCCTCACCAGTTGTTTTTTTACGACAGAGAACTGTCCCCCGCTTTGCCAGGTTTTGAAGTTCTCCCGCTCAGCCAGTTTGGGACTTGGGGGCCAGATCTACATTCAAAGTTGGACACTGCGAAGGAAATATATGTTATGGCAAGTAGTTCTCTGTGTCTCTTCCTACCCGTTAGCTATAAACAATGGTTCTGGTATGGAGTTCTGTAGTTATGTGACTGCGGATTCAATCTTCATCGCAAAAAGTGCAAGTCAAAATAATACTTAACAAGCTGGAAACACCTAGGTGGACAGAACGATAGGGTCAGTTTTGCCCGATAGTTCAATATATATAACCTTTTCTTTGAAATTCCACAGCTAGAGTCATTTTGGTATAGATTGACAAGTGTTGTTTCACTTGATTGGTTGCCTTCCATTTCTGTGGTCTTAACATTATTGTTTGATCCACAGTGTCATCATGGTGTTCGGTCACTGTACGCTGCTAAGTATCTTCATGGAGTGGTAAGGAGATGTCTTTTTACTATTTTCTGCTACATAATCCACAGTAGGATTCTTTGCCTTGATTCCGGTTTTGAATGCATATGGGAAGAATCAAACTTAGTCTAGAGTTGCTCTTTCTTATCCATCTTGTTTGCGATGCTCGTGTTGCAAGCCATGTGCGAGCACCGGGCTAAAGCTGCAGGGGCTTCTGTATGTTTACACTGATTGTCACTGTGCAGGGTTTCAAGAGAGTGTTTAATATTAAAGGGGGATTGCATGCATACGCTGTCGATGCTGATCCGTCGGTTCCTACTTACTGACGAGGCTCGTCTCTCCTTGTGGGTGCTTTGCGGTACTGACCATCTCGAGCTGCATTGGCTTCTCAGTGCAAGATACTAGCAGGATTGAGTTCGTAACATCGACGGCATTGAGAGCTACAAAATGAAAAAAAAAAATGAAGTGACAGTGATAATTCCTCTGGAGATGCAATGCATAGAAAAATTTGTGATACAGAGTCCTATTTTGTATCATTTAGTAGTTTGACATTGAGCTGGCCATAGTTTCTCTCTCTCATTTGCCAAGAAACTTTTGGTTCTCTGCCAATTTTTGTTTTGGTTTGCAAATCTGTAGAACAAGAAATGTAACATCTAGCGTTAGGACATTCTTTACGTGGCAGTCGAACCGGTCTGACCATGCATAACAGAGAAAATCTGGGTAGTCTTCCGCTCCGTTTAAAAAAACAGTTGATAAATATCATTCCAATAACCAAATTCCAATAGTTAATCATTTGTCCTCGTTTAGAACATCGAGCTGGAACTTTGACAATGCAATTTTGTAGATTTCTATAGTCTACTATAGATCAAATTTGTATTTGTGACTGTAAAAATTCTGATACTAATCATTTTGTAGATTAATTCCAATACTAATCATTGGCCTCGTTTATATGATTCATGAAAGATCTAAATATATTACATTTCTTTTCTAATGCAAAGGAAACGAGGCAATCGAGTCGGTTGGATCAAGCGGATCAAAAAACGCGGGTCATTTTTTGGCTTTTTGTTTTTACATTTTAAAAAACATCATTACAAGGAGAGTGATTATTTAGTCTAGTAGCATTGTTCCCACTTATGTGGGGTAAAGTCCAAAATTCGACTCCTAACATGAATATTTCTGATGTAATATAATAGAATTTAGCATAGGATATAAAAAAAACATCATTACAATATTCAAATTCTAATAGTTAATCAATGGCCCTGTATAGACAGATCATCAGAGTTTGACAATGCAATTTTATCGACTTTAACCAAATTTATATTAATTAATTCGGTTGGACCATGAAACAGAAAAAATCCGGGTCCCCTTTTATTAAAAACAATTGCAAAAACTTCTTTTCAATAAAAAAATTGTACTTTGTTAATCAGTGGCCTCACATAAATGATCTGAGTTTATACTTTGACAATGTAATATTCTATATACAAAAGAATATTCGTGGCATCCTAAAGTCAAACCGAAGAGAATCTTCGTTGTGTCAACAAAATTCCCGGTCGGTCGTCTCTGACGTCAAATATAATAAAACAAAGACGCTACGTGGAAACGCCTAACCTACGAATTGGGATTTCGTTTGGATGACAACCGCCTCCTCCCCTTATCCTAACCCAACACGTAAAAATAAGTTAAATAAACCAATTCAATTCAATTCACCTTCTCCTTCTTCTTCTTCTTCTTCTTCTTCACGATATAAACATTTTATTAGAGAGACCCCAGCACATATAATATAATATAATATAATATAATATTGCCGGTTCCAAAAAAAAAAAACAGAACAAAAAAATCATACAATATTATTACCAATTCAAGTTTTTTTTTTCTCCTTCCATCCGTCCCGTACACCCGGAAGCTTCCGCGCCTCACAAAACCATTATTCCGGTACGTACCTAGCCTCCATTCTCCATTTTCCTCCTTTAATTCCCTTTTTTATTCCTGGTCCCTCCGAATTTACCTTAATTGGAACCATGGTAACCACCCTTTGGGTTATTGGAACCGAAAGGTTGAATCTTTGGGTTCTTGAGTTGATTGTTGGAATTGGGTTTCCGGGTTTTTTTTTTGTTTGGTTTGTTTTCCTTGGAAAAGGATGATGTGGAAACCCTAGAATTAAATTTGGATTCGAATAGCTGCTGATATAAAAAAAAGGCTTATGCGATTCTGCAACATGCTGATATTTTTATATGGTGGGGGGTTTTGTTCTAGTTTAATCAGGTCTCGAGTTCGGCTATGTACATGTGAGTGCCTAATTTAATCAAGCCTCGAGTTCTCGAACGTACATGGGAATTGCTAGTTTAATTAGGTCTCGAATTCGAGTAGGTACATGGGAATGCCTAGATCAGGTCTTGAGTTCGAGTTTATAGAATGCAAAAGTGTTGAGAAGCTTCGACACATTTGTAAGGTCCTACCCGACTTGAATCGGGATTAGTTGGTCTGGTGGGTCTGGATTCCAGATGGTTAAACGAAAAGAAACCTGTTTTCGTTAAGTATGAGTATTCTTAATGCTGTTTTCGTTATGTTTAATGTTCCTTCTTTGTTGGTTCCGGTTGACTGGCTGGAATGGAAGCTATTAATGGTTTGTGATATCCTTCTGGATAAGAATCTTACGGCTGGTTGCGAGCGCAGGTTCTTCGTTAATGATGGGATCGACGATGGATCAACCGAAGCAAAAGGTTGGGTTTGACTTCAAAATCTGGGGTTGGTCCATCCTCTCCATCATTCCTTGGGCGATCAATGCAAGTGAACAAGTCGGGATGTCTAGAGGTACCAATAAAGGGCTCCAAAGACGTGCACGGTCGAGGACTATTCCTGAGTATGGTAGTGGTCGAGCTAATCCTGTTCGGTTCAGACCTTATGTGTCTAAAGTGCCGTGGCACACTGGGCCTAGAGCCTTCCTTTCTATGTTGTTCCCCCGCTACGGGCACTATTGTGGACCCAATTGGTCCAGCGGGAAAAACGGGGGATCACTTTTGTGGGACAAGCGGCCGATTGATTGGTTGGATTACTGCTGCTACTGCCACGATATGGGTTATGACAGTCATGACCAAGCGAGGCTGTTGGAGGCCGACTTGGCTTTCCTAGACTGCTTGGAGAAGCCTTATATGGCGACAAAGGGCGACGCTAATGTTGCTCACGTTTATAAGACAATGTGCATTACAGGTATGTCTGACAACTGAAAACAAATAGATACCTTGTCTCTGTTTCCACGGTTGTCTTCACTAATCGTGAGATTACTGGCATCTTAATGCATAATAGGTTTGAGGAACATACTGATACCCTATAGAATGCAACTTGTGAAGCTACAGCCTGGGCAGTCTTTGATCAATTTCGGGTGGTTAGGCAATATGAAATGGAGCAGTATGATGGGTTTTAAGCCCCCTAAATCAGCGGAGCAGCACTGACAACAATTCTGAACAGTTCTATCGAGATGGTATCTACGCCCGTGAAATTCAGCAGAACTCTGTACCTGTTTCCGCGGCACGCATATGCACCTTAGCATGCTCAGAGATTCATGGCCCCTTTTGGCAAATCTTCTTCTTTCAAGGGATTCCCATAAATTTCGTTCTAGTAAATACAGTTTGCGTATCGTCGTTCCCCAGTGGAAATTGTAAAGTTACAGGTCACAGGGAGCTGTCTAATCTATAGTACCATCTCTAGAATGTGTTGCTCTGCAGATAAATGATCAGAACTTAATATGAATCACCGCTTATGAATTGGAGAATCAAATGTAAGTTGTCCCTTTTAGGTGTGAGTACGAGTACATGAAAAGCCAACAAGCCGAGGAACTAGAGTCGAACCTCGAATGCACGTAAATTGCGCCTTAATCACCACTGACTCTAAAAGGTTCAAGAGAGAGTGCAGTCTTTAAGATGGTAGAAGTGGTCAGGGTTAAAGACCTCGGGCTGGTTCGACATGTCTCGGTCCCGCCCGATGGCCCATATGTTGACGCTGAGTCGAGTGTTTGCTGGGATGTAGTACCTGCCCACCACACGCATGGCTCGATGGAGACACGAGGCAAGTTGAGAAGGGAAAAGAGCATTTTATGCAAACGTTAGGAATATAATAATAGACACAACTCAGAAAATCGACTTCCAAAAAGACTCAATAGTATTTAACTATGAACACCGGAAATTAGGAACAAAAAAAAAATAAGATGAGGAGAAAGAACATATTTTGGGTATTTCAGATATTTATATGGTCAATTAACAAGTTGGAGTCCACGAAGGATCTTTAAAAATGAAAAAAAATTCAACAGCACAAACTCCAAAATACTTGGTTATGCTAGAATACTTGGTCGGTCATAAAAGATATGTACGTGCAGCATATTATCAATTTCCACAGTGAGGAGTTTTGTGTATACGTCATATTTTAGGAAACAATGACTCTATTCCATTAACACTAGGTTTTTCATCAACCGGATTTATTGCACTTGTGGGGCTACAAAGTTCCAATTAATTCATCGGCAATTTTTGGAAAGTTTATTCCCGAATTAGTCTCGGTTTCTCCTACGAGGCCAAGGTACTTTGTTTTCGTTCTTCAAGAAAGAATTTCCATTTTTCCTCTTTCTAATTAAACAGCGGAAAAAAAGAATTCATATTCTCCTTCTTCCCACAACGATAATTTTTCCAACCAATGTTGAATTATTTGGGATGTGTCTTACTCTGAGGAGTGAATGTCACCTAAGTTTAGAGTGTAGGAAATAAAGGTAGGGATTTCTTATTTGTACAGACATTTTATTCGATTTATAAGGAATCAATAATTACATGTAACTAGGAGAGTAAGACAAGGTTTCATAAAAAAATGGGTTAATTACCCTCAGATTCCTGTAGTATTGACGATTTTGTAATAAGGTCTCTAGATAATTTGAATTAGATGTAAAGTCCTTACTATGACTGAGAATGATGTCATCAATTTTTTTAACAATGAAATGACTAAAATGCCCTTTAATAAAAAAATAAAAAAATAAAACTTCTTCAACCTCTGTTACTTTAGAACACCAATAACAAACCAAGATTAAAACCCACGAATTACCATCTTCAATTCCTTAGTTCGCGGTCAATATCCCAAAAAATACAAAGAACAATAATCCAACCCAGAAAACCATTTTCAATTTCCCCCAAATTCAAAACAGATGCAGGTAGGGGTGTGCATTAGGGATTGGTATTTCGGGATTCCCAAATTTTTTTCGGTATTCGAGATTTTGGGATCGAGATTTTCGGGATCGGGATTTTATTCGGCAGGGGTTTTTCAAAAATTTCGGGAATTTTGGGATTTCGGGATATTTCAGAATATTTTGGGAAAATCCCAAAATACCAAAATACCAAAATTTAAAGTGTAATTTTTCATTTATATAATATATATACAAAACAGGCCCACGAGACTTAATAATTAAAAATTAAAAGAGCTCAGCCCACTAAACAAAAGTAAAAAAGTTCACTTAAAACAGGCCAACGACTTTAGACTTTTAGTATTCAAACAAAAAACTTAACAACTGAGTCCACTAAACAAAAAACTTTAGTACGCAAACTTAACACTCATTATTCACTTCTTTATCCACGACTCCACTAAACAAAAAACTTAACACTCCACGACTACACGAATCAGAGTCTCCGACTCTCCAAGCTGACCGAGCATCTTCAAGTTCTTCCAGCCTCCAAGCTTCAGCCGACTCCACGACTTCGGGCTCCTACCACTTTCGGTGAGTTTTCCTCTCCTCTAAACTTTGATTCTAAATTCTATAAAATTAATTAGGGTTTTTAAATATGAATTTAGGGTTTTTGTTGCTAGGACTTAGGAGGCTTAGATTAGATAAATTCTCTCCGATTTAGCACTTATAGATAAGAATACATAGAGTTTAGTTCTTCCTTTCTTAGGTTTTTGTATCTGGCAGTGAACAAGACACTTTTTTATGAGGCATTTTTGTGTGTTCATCAGATTATTTGAAATGGCTGAGCGTGGGGAAGAGGACACTGTGGATGGTGTTCAAAATATTGGTCCTCCACTTAAAAAAAGGAGGCCGATGGTGGCAAGGTCAAAATATTGGCCTGAATTTGACAAGTTTATTGGTAAAGATAAAACACAATGGGCTCGTTGCAAGGCTTGCAAGGCTGAAGTAAGAGCAGATCCTCTAAAAAATGGGACTACTGGGCTGATTAGTCATAGCAAGAAGTGCAAAGAAAAGATCAAGGTAACCGATCCTTCTCAAACAATCCTTGGTACGAGTTTGGGTGAGAATATGATGACGACTATTAGGTGTGACACTGAAACAGTAAGAAATGCTTTATTGAGGTTAATCAGTAAGAGCTGAGTTACCATTTAGTTTGTTGCTCATCCAGCTTTTATAGAGTTCATGTCTATTGTCTGCCCTATTTTCGGGTTCCCTCACGATGGACAGTGCAACGTGATATGTTTGAAATGTTTGCAAATGAGAAAGAGAAGTTGAAATGGATATTGATAAAGACTAAGCAAAGAGTTTCATTCACTACTGATTGTTGGACGTCTAGCCATAATGTTAATTATATGTGCTTGGCTGCTCATTACATTGATGAGAATTGGGTATTGAATAAGCGGATTATAAGCTTTTGTCCAATTTGGTCACACAAGGGAAAAGACATTGGACTAGCTCTTGATAGATGCTTTCGGGATTGGCGGTTGGAAATTTTTTTACAATAACTGTTGATAATGCTACCTCAAATGATAGTGCTTTGAAGTTTCTGAAGGAGAAATATTGCAATAGATCGACAAGTATATTGAGGTGTGAGTTGATGCATATGAGGTGTGTGGCACAAATTGTCAATTTGATTGTGAAGAATGGATTAGAGTTGATGGATGTTTTAGTAAAAAGGATTAGAGAAGTTGTCAAGTACATAAAAGCATCCCCAAAGAGGCTAGAGCTATTTAAGGATTGTGTTAAGGCAGAAAACATTGAAAGTAAGTGTTCATTGGTGCAAGATGTAACAACTAGATGGAACCCTACTTATTTAATGTTGGAATCTGCTATCAAGTTGGAAAAGGCTTTTGTAAGATATGAAGATGAGAACTCAGCCTTCAAAAAGGACTTAATAGATGATGATAGGTTATGTTGGGTACCCGACTTCTTAGATTAGGAAAATGGTAAAAGATTTGTTGTGTTTCTGAAACAATTTTATGACCTAACTCTGAAAGTGTCTGGTTCTAAGTTTGTCACTTCAAATACTTTTTTTGATGAGATTGTGACATTAGATGAGGCACTAAGAGAATTAGAAGTTTCTCCTGATAATAATCTTGTTAGTATGGCAAGAGCAATGAAAGACAAGTATGACAAGTATTGGGGAGAACCGGAAAAATTAAACAAGTTGCTCTTTGTTGCGATCATCTTTGATCTACGAGTGAAGCTTGATTATGTGGAGTTATGTTTGAATGATATGTTCAGAGAGAAGGCTGATACAATGTTTAAACAAGTAAAAGCTACTCTCTATGCATTATTTGAAGTTTACAAAAGCAAATGGTTATTGGAAAATGGAGATGTGGGTGGAGAAAATGATGGAGAAGGTGCCAATGATCAAAGGCAAAAGGCAAACATGGCAAAAAGTGAGTTGAAGATGTTTGAAAGGCTTGAGGGTCTTAATAAGATTAAGAAAGATAGTGTTGGAACTTCGGATGGAAAGTCTAAATTGGATAGGTACATCAATGAGGATAGAGAAGACTTGCATTCTAACACCAAATTTGACATTCTTGGTTATTGGAAAAACAATTCATTTTGACTTCCTATTCTTGGACAAATGGCAAGAGATATTTTGGTCATGCCTATCTCAACGGTTGCTTCCGAGTCTGCATTTAGCACAAGTAAGTATTTTATGTTTATTAGCTCAAGTTTAAAATTCTGATTTGAATTTGATATTTTTAAATTATAATTTGATTATATTTTCCTAACTTAGGTGGACGAGTCTTGGATTCTTTTAGAAGTTCTTTGGGTCCAACTAGTGTGGAGGCATTGTTGTGTGTTCAAGATTGGCTCAGAAATTCTTCTTTAGATATCGAGAACATTCGTAAACTTATCACTTAAGATACAATAGACGAAGGTATGTATTTAACTTCAGCAATCAATGAACCTGTGAACATTTCAATGTTACTAATTTGGTTTTGTCTTGTGTTTCATTTCAGAGTTGTCCAAACTCTCATGGAAATCAGGTCCAAGTCCGACGATGATATTTGCTGCCTCGAACAACCTCGACGATATCAATTAACAAATGGTTTGGTCAGAATGGTAAGGCACTTTCGAAATGAGCAGAAGAGAGTTGAACTTCTGTAATCTGTTTAGGACTTTTGTTTGGACTTGTTTGAAGACTGTAATCTGTCGTAATTTGTTGGAACTTGGAAGGCTTGGATTGTTAAACTTTTGTTTAGACTTTTGTTATGGGAGTGTGATGATAGTGCTTAAACAGTTGAACTTTTGTTTAGACTTGAATTTTTGTGGATTATGAATCTCAGCTTTTACAAATATTTCAGGATATTCGGGAATTTTGGGATAATCCCGAAATTTTAATTCGGGATCGGGATTATCCCGAAATTATTTCGATACAGGATCGGGATGTATTTTTAGGTTATTTAGTATTCGAGATATTGGAGATTCGGGATTTTGTTATCGAGATATCCCAAATGCACACCTCTAAATGCAGGGGAGGGGGATGACAAGGTTTGCCCCGACCTCATGCATGGACGGGTCCTCAATTGAATTTGCCTCCCCAAGTTGGTTCGCAGAGATGAGTCCCACGTAGATGACTCCACAATGGATGCAAGCATGTCGGCGGGTCGGGTGCGGTAGTAGGTGGCGTTAGACAAGGCCTCCTCCTCTGCGGTAGCCATGGTGATGTTGTCCATCTCTAATGACTCTGCCTCTGTCCTTCTTCCTCGACGACGACGCACAAAGCTTCTCCCTTGGTTGGAACTTCTGTAGCCAGCTCTGATCGAGAGGTGGATGGAGATTCAGAAGAGCGACCGATCGAGAGGTGGCTTCTTCTCTGCTAGAGCGTTCTCTCTTCCGTCGTCAACCTTATCTCCTCTTCCTTACCCTTCTGGAATCGGTCCTCCAGCGGGTTAAATCTGGGAGACTTGGAGAGGGAGACTCTCGCGTCGATTTAAGGGACTTTTGGCTGGAGGTAGGTCGAAGGCGATGTAGGTTTTTGTGAGTGTGAGGAGCTTGGAGGTAGATAGATCGGAAAGCCAAATGCGGCCGGTGTCTGGGTCGGTGGACAAAACTAGTCGGCCACAGGCGAGTGGTGTTTTCTCTATCGGCTGGTATGGGTAGTTTTGGGATAAGACTGTTGCTGGATTGAAGAGAAGAAGATGAATAGTATCCATGGAATTTTTTTTAATTTTTTAGGGGTATTTTAGTCCTTTCTATGAAAAAAATAAAAAAATAAATGGTGACGTCAGACATGGACCTAATATCAATATTTCATTTAAAGACAAGGATCTTATATCTAATTCAAATTATTTAGGGACCCTATTGCAAATTCGACCATAAGACAGGGACCTGAGGGTAATTAACCCTAAAAAAATAGATGGCAGTAAAGTAAACTATTGATTGAATTTTTTCAATAGTATTTTTGATCCATCTCCACGTTTTTCCAGGAACACGATGTAATTGATTTGGTAGGTTGGATTTGCTGAGCGTTTTTTTATGATATAACGGAACATCACGAACACGATGAATTGATTCAACAAGTATTCAAATCGCATCTAATTTTAATTAGGAGAAAAAAAATTAAAAGATACAAATTTCAGGGAGCATGATAAATTTAGTGTTGACAACATGTGATCCAATGCTCAAATTACGTGCCCCATGCGAAAAACAAACATAGAATTACGCATATGCGTTTATTTATCTTCTGAAAAAGGGGACACGATCAGTCGTCCGGTACTTATTAGTCATAATAAGCAGATGTCGCTAAACGTGGTGTGACTTTAGCCGTAAGGGGGATCTTCTTCTGTAAGGCAAGCCCGAACATTTCGTCCATGTCCAGTTCATCCACGCCGACTGGAAGATCCCAGTCAAAGGCGTGGATCAACGTTCCCAATATGTACTCCACGAGCGTGATCCCCATACGGGTCCCGGGACAGATTCTGCGTCCGACTCCGAACGGGATCATCTCAAAGTCATTCCCCCTTGTGTCGATCTTGGCCAGCTTTTCGTCCCTGATGAATCGATCCGGATCAAACATCTCGGGTTGGTCCCACACATCAGGGTCCCGACCAATGCCCCATATGTTGACGCTGAGCCGCGTGTTGGCCGGGATGTAGTATCCGCCCACCACGCATGGCTTGGCAGAGACACGTGGCAGGTTGAGAGGGGTGGGAGGGTGCATCCGGAATGTCTCCTTGCAGATGGCCTGGAGGAAGGGTAGTTTGGGCAAGTCGGATTCTTCGAGGCGGCGGTCCCGACCAATTACAGTGTCCATCTCCTGGTGGGCCCGGACAAGGATGGCTTTGTTTTTCAGCATTTCCGAAAGTGCCCATTCGATGATGCTCGAGGGTGCGTCCGTACCTGCGGAGAACAGGTTCTTTTGTAGGGGAAAACCAAAACAAAATGAAGAAGGCATTAGTTAATCTTTATGTTCAGATTAGTTAAAATTAAACACAATTTTCATTACAAGTTATTTTCATTGGCACATTTATTCAATTGTATTAATCATGGAAATATATATATTGTCCTTCCAATTATTATTTCATAATAATTTATGTGTGTGGAATCTTTAATTTGAGTGGGGTCAAACTAAAAAGTTAACATTTTTTATGACTTTTAAATTTGAGTGGAGGCAAAATAATTTCTGCTTCTAATTGGAAATCTTTTACACGTGAGTTATTGGATGGAGACAAATTTCACTACAACTAACATTCTACACTCCTCCAAACACATTTTCTTTTATTAAGGCACGGTATCCATTTCGAATTGGACCAACTATTAACTATCTTTGAATATTTTTTTACTATGTTCTACGATAAAATAATTAGAATAGTACTTTATTGGTATCTTGAAGATATGGCACTGAATTGGGAAGTTTAAAAAAATGCAAGAAACATATATTTCCAGAAGCTTTTTGATGTAAAAGTCAACAATGTATTGTCACCATTGTGTACGAATTATTTTATTTTTGGGATTATACAGCCGCAATATCAGAAATGATGAGCAGGGGATGTTGGTCCTGTTCCATCAGATAAGATGTTGTTTATTTTTTTAATTTTTAGCTGATTTGTCTCATCGTAATAACTTATCATTATATTTTTTTAAAAGAATTAATTAGTTCAATGTAACCTAAGATTGTTTACGGCATTTCTTTGATCGAATTGGGTACACTCGATTTGTCCAGATAATTAATATTATAATATACTACACAATAGTTAATACAAATAATAAAAAATTGTATTCATGGAAATAATTGGATTAAGTCTCATGAACATAAAAAAAATCTAACTAAATAGCCTATTTATCGCATAAATTTATTACCACATTAATTTTTTTGAAAGGTTACATTATTTTCTTTTCGGCCAAGTGCAAATAATTAATAGAATTGTTCTAAAAGATGTGTCTTCATATGGGGACTAGCATTTGGATCGTTAGATTAGTATTTTTTTTTAAAGATTTTGATCCAATGATATAAAATAGTTAAAGGGCATTTTTGACTATTACCCAAACCTAAAAATCAAATAGTTAATGACTTCTTTATTTTTAACCCCATGATCATAAATATCTCTAATTTTAAGTAAATTTTAAATTTAAATACTAACTTTTTGTATTCTCCAAAATTTGTTACCCTAAAAGATTCGTTTTTTAATCCGGTTCAATCCTCTCCCTATTAGTCCTTAGAGAATCCCTATAAGAGAACCAAAATATAATTTATTTTAGTACTTCCTTTTCCCCTCCCTCTTTAACGCCATTCGTTTTTCTCCGTTTCATCAGCTTCTATCGTTACTTTGTGTGTGATTAAAACGCCGTCCTTGTTTAACAATTTTCTGTCGTGGATTCGGATACCTTTTGCGGGTTAGCTCTTGATCTATTTGGGGTCCACCATAGTTTTGATCTTTTCGGTTCTCCGGGTAAGCTTTTTTAGTTTGTGATTAAGGGTTTGTTTGTTTGTGGATTTTGTTTATTGGGTTGGTTGTGTTTTGGGGTTTTGTAGTGGCTTGTTGTGATGGCGAGAAATTAGATTGGATTGAATTGGGGGAGTGTATTGGGAGCTTTAATGGATGCAGAGGGATTTGGTGTGTTGGCATATGATTGAGAGGTTCTATTCAGTGCTCATGAGTGGCAACCTTATTGTCTTTTATTGAGAATGGTGTCTAGTTTGTTGATGGAGTATGTAGGCAGGCATTTTATTGTGTACTCGGTTTCGGTGATATTGAATCCATCTCAAATGTAGGACACTCACCCTAGGTCCGGTGTTGCACCATTGTTAATCCGTACTCAACATTTGCACTAATTAAGAAGAAAATCATCAAGTCGAAACAACAAACCAGTAACATAGAATAACAAATTACCAAGTCCGAATAACAAATCAGCAAGTCAGAAGAAAAAAAACTAGCAAGACAGAACAAAAAACTAGCAACATATAACAAAAAACCAGCAATATAGAACAAAAACTAGCAATATAGAACAAAACACCAGAAAGCCGGAACAAAAAAACTAACAAATCAAAACAAAAAACCAGCAAGCCGAAACAAAAAAACTAGCAAGTCAAAACAATAAACCAGCAAGCCGAAACAAAAAAACTAGCAAGCCAAAACAATAAACCAGCAAGTTGGAATAATAAACCAGCAAGCCGGAACAAAAAAAAAGTAAGTTGGAATAAAAAATAGCAAGCCGGAACAAAAAAATAGCAAGTCGAAACAAAAAAAAAGCAACTTAGAACTTGAAACAATAAACCAGCAAGTTGGAAAAACAAACCAGCAAGTCGAAACAATAAACCAGCAAGTCGGAATAAAAAACCAGCAAGTCGGAATAAAAAACCAGCAAGTTGGAACAACAAACCAGCAAGTCGAAAAAAAACCAGAAAGCCGAAACAATAAAACAGCATGCAGAATAATGAACCAACAAGTCGGAAAAAAAACCAACAACTCAGAAAATAATTAATGAATATAATAGAGAATTAGTTAATTCAATTAGGTAGGTGGTTACATTAATTCAAATCCGGTGTGTGATTATGGAGAGAGAATATGATTTCACTTCTTTAATTCCCATATCAAACTAAATCATTGTCCTCAACCAAGCCAAACCACTTACGACGAATATCAACATCGCATTTAAATTTAACTGACTTCGAAAATAGGAAGTGAAAATTGACATGTGTCATGGGCAATTTTTTCAAGAGATTCCACAATAACTTTACCAACTAACTATTTAAAATATGTAACGCAATTTCACTCCAATTAATTACACAGAAAAAAATTAAGTGATAGATATTGCACCACCACAATTAGACCACGCACAATAATGACCCCGGGCATGCCCGGGCTGTCCACGTAAGAGGAGAGAGGGGGGAGGAGGGGCCAGCCGCAATTGTTGACCGACCAAAACAAGGAGGAGGGCTTTGTACCGCTCCATGAATAGTTGGGGCTCGGCATGCCCGCGGCTGTCCACGTAATTGGTTTTATTTTTTTTATTTTTTTAATCTAAATTTTATCCCACTTTATATACTTGTCACAGTATTATTCGAGCCCAATATTTTTAAAAATAAGATTTGAGTTGGAAAATTTTTTATATTATTTATTAAATTTTATAAAATAAAAAATAACTAACTTGAATTATATAAACTGCATCTATTTAAATAATCTTAAAGCATAATTAAAGAAAATACATATATTACAATAATTTGAAAGCATAAATTAAAGAAAATTATCATTTCGTAATTTCTATGTGATTTGAATTATTGGTAATTTAATATTTTTCAACAAAAATTATTAGTATTTTATTTTTCGAAAACATAATTTAATACGAAGTACCTTTCTTTCCATTAACGAATAAAAAAATGTGAATTAATAAATTAAAGTTAATTGAGTTGATGATGTAGAAAAAGATATATTAATTATTTATTGGCTGAGGCTGGATTGGTCCGGAGTTACTACTGTGGATAAAAAATTGAGTTTGGGGACTGTGCTGATGTGAATGAGTGAGAAATTAATTAAATATTCTGGGAGTATCAATCATAACACGTCACCTTTCGGTAGAACAATCATAACTTTCGCATACATACTCCGAATCGAGCGATTCCAAAACGAGAGGATCCGTAAGATCTAGATCTACGACTTTGATGTTGAGCGTTTGGTGAAATTCGGAAGCGGGTGAGGGGTATTTCCGGAATTCCATAGGTTCGGGACGAATTTATGATATAATAAAAATAATTGAAAAAAATTTGAGATTTGGGACTAAAATGTAAAAAAAACGGGATGAAAAAGAAATTTTTCATAGGTTCGGGACGAATTTAAGTTCGGAGGACTAAAAGTGAAACCACAGGACTTTTTTTATACTTTTCCCTAATTTTTATTTTGTTTTTTGGATTTTTTTATTTTTGGCTTAAGGGTATTTTGGTCAATTCAGTGTTAAAAAAATAAAAAAAAATTGATGATGTCAGCGAAGGTTAAGCCAGGGACCTGAGAGTAATATTTTGTTATAACACAGGGACCTTAAATCTTATTCAAATTACACAAGGACCCTATTACAAAATCGTCAATAGTTCAGGGACCTGAGGGTAATTAACCCTATAATTATACATACCAGTTTTTTTCGTGCCTTTTTTGTTTTGTTTCAAATTTAAAAAAATTCAAAAAAATTCAAATTGTGAGATTATGTAAAAAACTTTGAAGAGCTATATCTTGGTGCTCGGATGTCTGATTCGAATTTTCTTTTGAATCTGCATAACTTTTTGAGATCTATACATAAAAAACCAAAACATGAGATTTTTTCTTGTATATTGGTTCAATACATGAGATTTTATCTTTATATTTTCGCTAATTAAAAAATATTTCTCTTAGTTTAATATTTAAGAAAATACATATTATTAGATTATCTAAATCGAGGGTATGTTAGTAATTTAATATTGGAACATCCATTAGTTAATTGCAACAACCACTAATATTAGTTGTTGGATAAATAGTTTTTAGGACTCAACCAACAGCTCAGAGCTAACTTTTTTTCCCTTACCAAACACTTCAAATTAGCTCATAGACATCCAACGACCAAAAACTAATTCCTAAAAGCTAATTCCCAAAAGCGGATCCAAACACCTATAAACTTGTCTGGTTAGTTAAAATAAATATCTATTTCATTCAATTCTCAAATATTAACATCTTAAATAACATATATTCGATTGCGATGGTTATTTTGATACATCTTTAGCTTTCGATAAATAGGAACTTGGTGCTAATTGCAAATTTGATTTAGAAAATTGATACTTTAATTCACTTTTGAAAATTATATAATTATGTTTCAAGGACGTTGGAAATTGGTATGTCATGACGCCGTTATTTTTTTTATCTCGTGTGCTCTAGTTTCGATTGCTCATTCTACTATCATTGTGAAGGTTTTTACGAGTAAATAATTACATGTTAAATCATGATTAATTAACAAACTAATATATTAATTAAATAGTACATAATTGTTGTATAGTGATTATCATGAGATCGAGACAACAAGGCTTCAAACTGATCAATTTACGATCACGATTTGTTGGACACTTACATGATTATCACAAATTTTTTTAACTAAAAATATGTTCAAAACTTTAAAATTGATCTGAAGTTTTTCCTTCATTAATGGGTTTGGAGTAGACATATTACGTTTCAGTTTAATCAGATTTTCTCTTTTAGAGGAAAATCAAGTTGTTGAGTAGGTGCTACGTGGCGTGACAAAGCCCAGTATGCGCGCCACATGTCTACCGTGTGATAGATATGTTGCGTGGTCGCCATATGTCTACCATGTGATGCAATAGATATGTTGCGTGGTCGCCATATGTCTACCATGTGATGCAATAGATATGTTGCGTGGTCGTCACGCATGCATGGTACGTGACACTTTAGATATACATGTCTGCCACATGGCAGAGCTATCTCTAACTCTGCCACATGGTAGTACGACATGCGTGTCACGTGGCATAGTAATCTCTGGCAGCTGATGCTTCAGCGCCCACGTGGGATACCATATAACATTCCACGTACGACCTGGTCAATCGGGTCTTCGCCCATGTTGATCATTCCAGCCTATTGGACCTAGCTTCAATTAAGCACAATAATAACTGCAGATTAGACCATGGTCCAACAGATTGATTGTATCCAAACGTGATATTAATTAGGAATAAAGCCCATATAAACCCCCGTACTTGCCGAAAAAGTCCAATTAAACCCTCCTACTATAAATTAGACTAATTTACACCTTCTACTTTACAAAATAGAATAATGAGGAAATTGCCCTCAGGTCCCTGTCCTTTGCTAAAATCACTATTTTCGTCCCTCTTGTTTCAGAAAAGAGACTTTAGTCCCCCACCTTTGCTTTTTTATCACTCTGAGGTCCCTGGTTCCGGTTTCGGAAAAATTTTCCGGTAACCAGAGACCTAAATGACTTTTTTGCCCTTGCTTCAAAAATTAAAAAAACAGATCTTGCTCCGCCCTTCCCTGGTTCCATCGCTCTGCCCTGCTTCCTCTTCGTCGTCGAGGGGTTCTCAATTAACTAAATACACACTTCTCAATCAAAAATTTGAACCAAGATAATCAATTGATTCATTCGCCTTCTTCTCGGCATCTCTTTCTCAATTAAACCCAATCAATTGACGCGGACCTCCAGCTGATGCGGGCCCGGGCAAACTCGTTTAAGAATCTTGTGAATTCGTTCGACCGAGAGCTCGAGAACTTCTTCACCACGACGGCGTCGGCAGAGATAGACTTCGTGGAGAGGCTGTATTCGAAGATAAGGGAGTTCCGGCGGGTGTACTTAGCACCGGAGATCAGTCAGAAGGTACTCGAGTCGGAGAGAGAGAGAGACCGAGTGAGAAATGGGCTAGCAATATTTTAATCTTTTTTTTTAATTTTTCAAGCAAGGGCAGAAAAGTCATTTAGGTCTCTGGTTACCGGAAAACTTTTCTGAAACCGGAACCAGGGACCTCAGAGTGATAAAAAAGCAAAGGTGGGGGACTAAAGTCTCTTTTCCGAAACAGGAGGGACGAAAATAGTGATTTTAGCAAAGGACAGGGACCTGAGGGCAATTTGCTCTAGAATAATTGTCTCCTTCCAACCTATTTTACGATGATCGGAGACACATCATTCTCCAACATGGCATCCTAGTCATCATGTTTACTTAAAAAAATTCCATTTTTTTTTGAAAAAAAAGACATTACGGCTTGACTTAAAAAACCACTCACAAAATATATTATAATAATAAATCCAATAAAGAAAATAGAGAGCACATAAACCTTATCTATAGATACGTGTCATTTCAATGGTTACTATCTCACCTTTCTCTCCTCTTCAACGAGGCTAAAAAGTTTGTACTGTAAAAAACACTGAAGGAGAAGCAATGAGTTAGTTCTTGCTTATTCTAAAAAAATGTTCCTTGCTGGTTGGAGTGATGGAGACAAGAGGGAAGTCGAAGAAGGGAGATGGGGAGGGAAATTAGGTGGCCTCAAGAAGAAGTCGGTTAACCGTGGTCCAGGACAAAGCTTTAATTTTTGGTGGGTCAGATCGAGAGTTACTTGAAGAAAGGTCGTTACGACCACTGGTTTGGTACTGGCGTCTCCATTTAACTTGTTGCCGTTCTCGAGTATCATAGACGTAGAGGTTAATCCCCAACTGTCTTATTAAGATTCTGTTTATTTTGTCAAAACGAAATGGTTTACTTTTCTTAATTTTTGGAAGAAGTTTGTTTGAGTCTCTTGACTAGTTGCTATCTTACTGGCTTAATTGGATGCTAGTAAATCAACTCTAAGTGTTTTGTAGGCTTTCATCTGATTAGGATACTGCTTCTTAATTTGCATGTTTGTTCCTCAAATTTTAGGTACTGCTTCTGGGAAAGAAAAGAGATGCTAGTTTAGTTAAAGATGAGTAGTGGTTATTGATGATCGTTTGACTCGTTCCGAAGAAGAGAAATGAGGTTGTTTCGTTGCGATTCTGGTTAGGATTGACATATTTTCTGCCAATAGAGTGTGATTGTTTATGTGCAAATGTGATCCTTTGTTGAATAACTACTTCCGGAAGTAGTGCTCTCTTGTTTGCTATACCGTATTAGTTTGGTTATTGGGAAGAATCAGTAATAGGTAATGTACCCAGGTCGAGCAATGGTGTTTCTTAGGCTGGAGTTTTTCAAATTTGTTGTGTATCTCAATTGTACCATGCTTCTGTTGTCGAAAGACTCTTTGCTTCCCAAGTCGCGTCGGGTCCCAACTTTGATGAGCTTGGTTGTTGCATTTTTTGTAAGATAAAGTAAATTTTACTTTTACTGAAGAAGAACCAAGTGCATGCGAGCTTGTAACCAAACATCTTTGTTACGTTTATCCCAACTTGTCTCAGGAAGAAAAGTTCCAAGAATCTCCAAAAACAAAGTACTTACACTACTCTTTAGCGAATTATTATTGCATCTGATTTATTTTTATATTTGTCTTAATATATAGGGATGGTTGAAGAGATGCAACATTTTCATTGTTGGCAAGGAAATGCAGGGTAAGAAATAAAATAAGACGCAAAGAGATAAAACAACTTCGAGCCAAGTCTAGTAATTCAAATGGTCATGATGAAAAATGATTGACGTCTGCATTGTTGGATTCAAGGAGATTCAAAGCAAAAAGATGAGAAACAATTGTTCAATGGTAGGTCAGCTCTCGTGTCTCTCTTTATTAAATGGTATAATGGTTACTTTATGCCAGTTACTACGTGAGATGCTCTTGCATCTTCATTATTTTCATTCTTGAATATTCCTCTCTGATGGACACGTTGAAGTTGATCCATAAGATGTCACAAAAGCATTATCTTGCATTTTCTTCATTCTTTTGGTTCGCTTGTCAACAAGTTCTTGCTGCAAAATAAATATTGGTGTGAGTAATTTTGTTGAGTTATTAACAAGTTAGATATTTAAAAAGAACTATAATAGTAAGCGCTACTTACCTTTAGTTTCTTAGTTATGGTAGCTGAATTTCCTCTAAACTGCATACCACTTTGTAGGAAGGAGAATGTGGATTCTTGAGTCTTTACTAATCTACTTTTACTTGAATTAGATTTTAGAACTCGCTTGCTAGAACCACACTATCATATAGAGAATACCATTTTCACAATTAGTATGCAGAAGATGTTGTATAATAGCCACTTAGATAAATAAACAATTATCATAGACGTACCATGATAATAGATTGACCAGAATCAGACACTAGACAACCAAACCCTTCTCCGACCTTCTGCTTCATCTTTGTCTGAGTGTCACCCTGTATCAGTTACTCGAAAAAATTGTGATTTGTTTCTAGGCATCAAGCACAATAATTTTCTTACAACTTTGTGCACAACTCATTAAAGCAACAGATGGACTGCTTTAACTATTATATACTCAAATTTTACGTTATCCTAATGATCCAAAACATGAATGATTATAGAGATTAAGAAACTTTAAAGTACATACCTCTTTAGTAGACATTGAATACTGCGTAGGACAACACTTCTTATTGTGACCAGTTTTATCACAAATGCTACAGGACATCTTTCTCCCTTTTCGTGGTAATTTTTGAATTTTGGACTTCTTTTTTGGCTCATCTTTGTCTTTTCTTCTTCTCTTTTTTGGCCTTCCCGGTAAAGACCTGTAAGGAGGTGGCATAACTTTCACATCATTGGTTTTTTTCCAAAGTGTTGAATCTTTCATAGGCTGGAGCATTGTCAGATAGCTTTTCTTGTATGCATTCTTGTGGTACCATGAAGAAACATATTGGTAAGGATCCTTGTTTACATTCCATATTGCACTAATAGCATGTGGACAAGGTATTCCTGTCAAATCCCAACTTCTGCATGTGCATGAATGTTTACTTAATAGTATAACATGTCTAACAGAACCATCCACGACTTCGAATCCGTCATCTCCATTCCATTCGACACAACACTCCATTGCCTTCTCTTTATTAGTCTCCACTTTAGCAATAACTTTTGGCGCAAAGTCTTGCTTCCACTTGTGGTGCCATTCCCTTTTTACTTTGAGTCTATTCATAACCATAACCCTTATCTCCTCAAGCATTGTTATGATTGGCTTACACCTAGCTTCCAAAATCCATCCATTGAATGTTTCCGACAAATTATTATCAACGATATCAGATTGACAACCTGTTTGGAAGTATGCTTTGCACCAGGTTTGTAATGAGTACGAAGTGCATAATGCTTCTGCAGACCCTTTTGCGATTTTCTCCATTTTAGCTAATGTAGCATCAAGCATTTGTGCATATGTAGACTTTGCAGCAAGCCAAAATAATTTTTTTAGCTCTTCCCCTCTCCATTTCTTTTGCCAAGCATGATACACATGCCTTGCACACAACCTATGTTCAGCAGTTGGAAAAATATCTCGCACAGCATTGATTAAACCCTATACATGTAAAAAATATAAGGAATCAAACATATCTGGTATATAAGAATCTGTATAAAATATTTTTAAACAATATTGCATCTTAAAGATCTTGGATAAACATACCTTTTGCATATCCGAAATAATGGTTAGAGTAGCATATTCTGTGTAACCGATATTTGTAGATAAAAGACTGCAAAACCATATCCAATTTTCTGTATTCTCCACCTTCACGACTGCCCATGCAATAGGAAACATTTGGTTGTTCGCATCTCTTCCCACCGCACACAAGAGTTGTCCTTTACATTTTCCCTTTAAGAAGCAACCATCAAGTCCTATAATTGGCCTACATCCAACAGTCCAGTTGTCCATGCAACTCTTGAAGCACACATAAAATCTTTCAAAGTACTCGACTTGTGGAGACCTTTTATCAGTTTCTAACATAATAGTACTACCTGGATTACTTTCTCTCAACGCTTCAGCATAATCATATAACTTACTATAAACATCCAAGTAATCTCCTTCTATTTCCTTCATCACAATCTTTTTAGCTCTTTTGCACTTGCTAAGATTTACATGAATCTTAAGCTCGTATTTGCACAAACGCTTGAGCTCACTAATCTTAATATCTGGTTGAGCTTTAATCCTCTCTTTGAAATGATCCGCAATAAAATATTGATTCACAATGGTCAACTTGTTGCTTCTAGAACAACTGTGGTGCGGGTAATATGTCTTCAATCTAAATGAATTAGTTGTACTACACCAACTACAAAGTAAGACAAATTTGCATCCATCCACACATTCCACTCGAACCCTTTTTGGTTCATTCTTTTTCCATTTCAAGTTTCTACCTTTATCCACTGCATACTTCAATACTGCACTCTTAAATTGATCCATGCTAAGAAATATCATTCCCACTGTCCATGTAGGGACATTGGCATTGATATCATACCTGGGGATATCACTTTTTCTCCTTAAAGCATCATCTTGCTCTTCATCATCAAGGTCATCACTTGTGTAGTAACTGTCTTCATCATCTGTGTCAAAGTACTCACTCTCACAACTTGAAACTTTATCATCCTCATCTGTTGACTTTTCTTCCTCCTCTACATCAGAAACTGACATTACCTTTCTACTTGTAGTAACATCCATGTTGACCTCATGAATGCCATCCACTCTTCCTTTACTCTTGTTAAAACTTCTAATTTTATCTCTGGCAGCTTGTAATTCATCATCTGCATCATCTGTTAAGTACTCATCTGCGTTAAACAAATAATCATAACTACTTCCCTTGTCGACTTCCAGATTAGCACATACATTTAGTTGCGCGTCATCTTCTTCTCGTATATTAACTTGATCAAATCCTTCTACTGCTAATGGGAATGGACAGTGTGCTGTATGGTCCACATAAACATCTATTCGTGTACCACCTTCATTAATATATCTAAACATGTTGACAATATCTTCATCGGTAGAAACTTTTTCGAGCATTTTGTCAAGATTGCACTCAGGCTTCTTCCAATATATTTGGCCTACATTTTCATAGCCAAGAGACAATACTGTTCCGTAGAAGCTAGGCACAGTAAGTGTATCTATATCTACCATAAGCTCTTTTGTCATTCCATTAACATAAGTTTTGGATGATTCAGTCTGTAGGATACCGCCATGGTTGAATACTAGACAAATGCTAGTCATTCCTGAAAATAAAAATTAAATCAGTCATCGTAATTTTTACCCAAAAAAACTGTTATGATAACATCTTATAAAAGGGCGCACCTACAAAAAAGAAATAACTAAACGGTGAAAGTTCCATTGTCACTAGGCATACTAAAGATAACAACATGAAGCCTCAAGTATAATCCAGTATAGAAGACCAAATTACAGGAGAGTACTTACGGGAGATGGACTTTTGACCAATACAATTAAAATTCTTGAGGAATCAGATCTTGTTTCGTAAAATTTTAGAATCCCAAACTCTCTTTTTTGTATACAAGTCTTACTCAGAGGACCCCATAGCAATACCATGTATCTCTTATCTTTTTCAATGTGATCATCTTTGTTGATTTCTTGTTTTTTTGAGTTGGTTTAGATAATTGATGATGGTTCTGCGTGGATTTCATAGGAGTTCGGTTGGGTGAGTTTTGAGAGGTTTTAGATGATAAGGAAGTTAAGATGTTTTATATATCAGTTAGGATTTGACGTGATCTTAGAAGGTTGTTGAAAATTATCAAGTTTATATGTTTGAATAGTCAATTATCAGTATTTTTTTAAGTCAACATGATGACTAGGATGCCATGTTGGAGGATGATGTGTCTCCGGTCATCGTAAAATAAGTTAGAAGGAAACAATTGTTTTATTTTGTTAAGTAGAGGGTGTAAATTAGTCCAATTTGTAGTAAGAGGGTTTGATTGGATTTATTTGACAAGTAGAAGGGTTTATATGAGCTTTATTCCTATTAATTACTATGGAATTTTCACAACTATGATACACTTAAACAGAAAAGTTTCATAAATTGATCTGGCGAGTGAACATTTATCATGTCTTTTTTAAGGAAAAAATAATAATTCATGTCCTTTTTTGAAAAAAAAAATATATCAATTCACGTGGGTGGCCACCAATTTCTGGAGTTTTGGTCCCAATGGTAGTACTTGGTTATTGGTAATTTCCTTAAGATACCGTTTGTCTTTTTGGTTTTTTCAACTCCTATCTCTGCAGTCAAACAATGTGTCTTCGCTTTTGTTGTGCATTAACGAGAACTATTCATTTAAGATACTAGGTTGGTCAATTAAAATAAAACTATTTATTTATTAAGGAAAACACATTCTACATAGAATACTACAAAATCATGAAACAATACATTTATTAGGGACATGTGTTAAGATGCCTCGGACACTCATGAAAAATAAAAGGCTCAGTGGGGAAATATATATTTAGGATGGATGTTAAAACATCGACAGCGGTAAGTTCGTTCTTATTTTTTTTTTCTTTCGTTCAATATTCGTCTGTGACTCTTAACTTTAGTTATTCCTCACAACATAGAGTCTGCTATAATAATTTTACATCATTTTCACGTCAATTCTGTTTTTTTAGTATAGCTATTATACTAAAGTTTGATATAATTTCGAACAAATTTAAAAATGTTAAAATTAATTTTAAATCAACCAAAATTATATTATATGATTACTTGAAAGATACATTAAAATAAAATAAGAATACAACAACTAAAAAAATTTCAAATTTATTTTTAAAAAGTTCAAAAAAAGCCGTACAGCAAGAAAGCCACACAGATGATTCGCCAGCGTGGCGCGGGCTCGAGCAGAGGATCTCTGACACGCGACTCTCTAGTTTTATTTTTACTATTTTGTTTATAAGTAAAATTTGTTTTATTTTCAATGCTGTAATTATATTATGCCATTATTTTCATAAATAAAACATCTACTTATTGTAAAAAAATCTCGAAATATTTATAAAATTCATACAGATAGAAATAGGTACGGTCAACAATAAATCCATCATAGGTCAATTGGATAGGTTGGGCTTTGATGGATCTGGCAAGTTGGGTTGGGAACTCTGAACAAACTTCTCTCATCTTGCGAGGCCCGATATAAACTAATTGGACTTGGCCAAAGCAAACGTCAATAATTTGTAAATAGTTCGGATTTAATTATTTAATAAAAATATTAGTAATATAATTAATTTTAAATAGGAAATAAATTATAAATATAATATGTTAAAAATAAAGATGACAAAATATTCCCGGTTATTAATATGAAAACTCCTATTTTGATAGGCTTTGATAAATTTGAAATGACAGAACAAAATTAAATAAAATGTTCCGGTTGTGTTTGTTTTATGGTTTGGTAAAACTTGTAAATCTGATACTAAAAGTTGTATTTATTCAAAGAGATTGCTGCAAAGTATCAGTTAGCTAATGGCTCCAAGGACCAAGAGTTGTTCCTGGAGTTCTGCCTTCATTTTTTGCTGTATCAGCAGCCACCTCAAGGGTCTGGTTTTTTGGTTTATGAATGTGGGTACCGCTGCTCATTTCACTCGTGTGCCTAAATTACTCAGAACCTGTTGTGCTGCAGAGGAGGATCTCTACTTGGGCTTTCAATATTCCAAAGCAACAGAATAACAGGAAAGACCACATTGAAAAATGATGTGCTTCTGATTCGGAAGGTTGATGCTGAATACACTTTAATTGCTGTTACTGCAGTTTATGGAACACCTAATTTTACATTTTCTCTGGTGTTATCAGTTGGGGATCTTAAATGTTGTTGAAGCGATGGAGCTATCCCCTGAACTTGTATATCCATTGTATCTTGCTGCAAGTGCTGATAGGTATGTCTAAGTAAAAGAGCTACTCTTTACTTTTGATGGTACATCTGCGTACTTTTTTACTTTGAACGTGAAGTAAAATTTATTGTTGGATGATGGTTCTCTTTTTTCTTCCAAGTCAAGAGGCTGTTATTAAGATGGGGGGAAAAGCTTCTAAAGAAAAAAGCTTCTAGTGCCAATCTGGACGATTCAACCTTAATGAGAAGACTTTTTTCATGATTAATGGTAGGGCCTAGGGGCCATACTTTAAATTGACAATTCTTCCCGTCCTAGTTACTTTCACTTTGATGGCTTGCCTTCTTGCTGAACTTGACTTGTTTTTCTGCAGGAAATACTGCTGATAATGTTGCTCCTGAATTGAGAGTGGTTCCAGGAGGCCCTGGTTTGAAAACAAAGCTGATGTCTACCTTCTGTAAATCAATCACAGCAGCGAACAGTTTCCCAGCAACTCTTCAATGCATTTTTGGATGCATTTACGGTATGATATACTGGCATTTCATGCGTCAACATTTTGCTTTACAGTAAAATCCATATGCCATGTTAGAACCACGAAAACTATACACCAGGTTTTGAATTGAAGTATCTCCGTGAACATACTAGTGCATAATTTCTTTTGGATGCCTCTCTTTGATTTTTTTGAGTCCAATAATTGATCTTGCTTGCGATGAACTTTCTGTTGACTATGAGTTCATCTGCAATGTCTTTCTTTGTGAGCATTTTTCTGCTCTTGTCATCTGTCATTAGTTTTGTTTTCTAGAATTCTATCTGGGTTGCTCCATCTCCCACAAACATTCCTACATTTTTTCCACTAGGGAAATGGCGCTGGAAGGCCTGTTTCCTCTCAAAGATGAAGGCCACAAGATATCCCAGAGCCTTGATTTTAAGTACCCAAAACTTGCTGAAATGTTGGGTTACATTCTTCAGCAGTATCCAGCGTTGTTGCATTCGAGTGACATCAGGGAACAAAAGCTTCTCTTTCCATCACAATTGTATGTGGTGATGATTAGATTTTTGGTGAAATGCTTCGACTATGAATTGGAGCAAAACAGTTCTATTGGGGGATCATCTGATTTCCTGTCTTCAGCCCAAAAATTGTGCTCGCTGATAGAGCTGCTATGGCATATGAAGCATCTCTTGAGTTGCATCCCTTCAACTTGGTCTATCATAAAAGATATGTACGTGCAGCAAATTATTAATTTCCACTGAGAAGTGTTGTGTATCGTATCGTCCTCTGTTGTTCTTAAACTGGGAGACGTCTAGTTTCATCAACCGGCTTTTTTTTAAGGAGAAAATGACTCTATTCCGTCAACACTAGGTTTTTTATCAACCGGATTTATTGCACTTGTGGGGCTACAAAGTTCCAATTAATTCATCGGCAATTTTTGGAAATTGTATCCCTGAATTAGTATCGGTTTCTCCTACAAGGCCAAGGTACTTTCTTTTCCTTCTTCAAGAAAGAATGTCCATTTTACTTCTTTCTAATTAAACAGGGGAAAAAAGAATCCATGTTCTCCCTCTTCCCACAACGATAATTTTTCCAACCAATGTTGAATTATTTGGGATGTGTCTTATTCTTAGGAGTGAATGTCACCTAAGTTTAGAGTGTAGGAAATAAAGATAGGGATTTTCTTATTTGTACAGACATTTTATTCGATTTAAAAGGAATCAATAATTACGTGTACCTTGGCGAGTAAGATAAGGTTTCATGAAAAATAGATGGCAGTAAAGTATAAACTTTTGAGTAAATTTTTCAAAAGTATATTTGATACATCAACACCATCTCCACGTCTTTCCAGGAACACGATGTAATTGATTTGGTAGGTTGGATTTTGCTGAGCGTTTTTTATGATATAACGGAACATCACGAACACGATGAATTGATTCAACAAGTATTCAAATCGCATCTAGTTTTAATTAGGAGAAAAAAAATTAGAAGATACAAATTTCAGGGAGCATGATAAATTTAGTGTTGACATCATGTGATCCAATGCTCAAATTACGTGCCCTATGCGAAAAACAAACATAGAATTACGCATATGCGTTTATTTATCTTCTGAAAAAGGGGACACGATCAGTCGTCTGGTTCTTTTCAACCATAATAAGCAGATGTCGCTAAACGTGGTGTGACTTTAACCGTAAGCGGGATCTTCTTCTGTAAGGCAAGCCCGAACACTTCGTCCATGTCCAGTTTATCCACGCCGACTGGGAGATCCCAGTCGAACGCATGGATCAACGTCCCTAGTATATACTCCACGAGCGTGATCCCCATACGAGTCCCGGCGCAGATTCTGCGCCCGGCCCCGAACGGGATCATCTCAAAGTCATTCCCTCTGGGGTCAATCTTGGACAGCCTTTCGTCCCTGATGAACCGGTCCGGATCAAACAACTCGGGTTGGTCCCACACATCAGGGTCCCGACCAATGCCCCATATGTTGACGCTGAGCCGCGTGTTGGCCGGGATGTAGTATCCGCCCACCACGCATGGCTCGGCAGAGACACGTGGCAGGTTGAGAGGGGTGGAAGGGTGCATCCGGAATGTCTCCTTGCAGATGGCCTGGAGGAAGGGTAGTTTGGGCAAGTCGGATTCTTCGAGGCGGCGGTCCCGACCAATTACAGTGTCCATCTCCTGGTGGGCCCGGACAAGGATGGCTTTGTTTTTCAGCATTTCCGAAAGTGCCCATTCGATGATGCTCGAGGATGTGTCCGTGCCTGCGGAGAACAGGTTCTTTTGTAGGGGAAAACCAAAAAAAAAAAAATTAAGAAGGCATTAGTTAATCTTTATGTTCAGATTAGTTAAAATTAAACAATTTTCGTTTAAAAGCATATTTATACCATTTTATTAATTATGGAAAAATATATTTTCCTTCCAATTATTATTTTCATAATAATTTATGTGTGTGGAATTTTTAATTTGAGTGGGGTCAAACTAAAGAGTTAACATTTTTTATGACTATTTTAAATTTGAGTGGAGGCAAAATAATTTCTGCTTCTAACTAAAAATCTTTTATACATGTGAGTTATAGGATGGAGACAAATTTCACTACACCTAACATTCTACTCTCCTCCAAGCACCTTTTCTTTTATTTAGGTAGGCACGGTATCCATTTCGAATTGGACCAACTATTAAATATTTTTGAATATTTTTTACTATGTTTTACAATAAAATAAATAAAATAGTAATTAAGTGGTATTTTGAAGATATGGCACCGAATTGGGAAGTAAAAAACAAATGCAAGAAACATATAATTCCAGAAGCTTTTTGATGTAAAAGTCAACAATGTATTGTCACCATTGTGTACGAATTATTAAATTTTTGGGACTATACAGCCGCAATATCAGAAATGATGAGCAGGAGATCTTGCTCCTGTTCCATCGGATAAGATGTTGTGCATCTTTAAATTTTTAGCTGATTTGTCTCATCGTAATAACTTATCATACATATTTTTTAAAGAATTATTTAGTTCAATGTAACCTAAGATTGTTTACGGCATTTCTTTAATCGAGTACACTCGATTTGTCCAGATAAGTAATATCGTAATATACTACACAATAGTTAATACAAATGATAAAAAATTGTATTCATAAAGATAGTTGAATTAAGTCTCACGAATATAAAAAAATTAACTAAATAGCCTATTTATCGCATAAATTTATTAGCACATTATTTTTTTAAAAGGTTACATTAATTTTTTGTCGGCCAAGTGCAAATATTTAATAGAACTGTCCCGCTTACATGGAATATCAACATCTCATTTAAAATACTGACTTCCAAAAATAGGAAGTGGAAATTGACAGACGTCACGGGCAATTTTTTCAAGAGATTCCACAATAACTTTACCAATTAACTATTTAAATGTGTAACGTAATTTCACTCCAATTAATTACACGAAAAAAAATTAAGTGATAGATATAGCAGCATCACAAATACGGAATAACATTTTCACTTAAAAAATCGAGACAATAATTATGACCAAAGCCAAAAATTAATACAATAAAAGACCCACCCAATAAATAACTAGGAGGAGTGGCTCGGAAATTAATAGAGTTATAAGATTATATAGAAAAATACTAGAGTATAAAAAAGCGATAGATAAATATGGATAATACGTACCAATATGAGAGCCTTGACATTGACGAGACTGAGCCGTTGGCCATCATAATTAACGTCGTCGCGATTAGACATCACTATGTCGACAAAGTCGGGATTCCCTTTCCTCTGGTGGGCAGTCCTATCGTGTTCCTCGATCATCCTTGTGATTAGGGCATCCCACTTCTTGTGGAGCTTCTTCATCCCACGTTCAATCCCTTGGAGGTCCAACCAAGCAATTGAAGGTATGAAGTCTCCGATGTTGAAGTACCCAGCAGTTGTCATGAGCTCGACAACCATGTCTTTGAACTCGTTCGCCTCAGTCCCCTTTGTCTCGAACACCCTCCGGCTCAGCATCACCTGCCCAATGATGTTTGCCATGGCGTAGTTGAGCATGTCGGGGATGACCACGGGCTCGTTCTTCGAGCTCGCGTCCGACATGGCACGAATCATGTGCCCGAGCTCGAAGGTACGAACCTTTGCCCAATCATCAATTGCCTTCCCTCCGAGCATGTGGAGGTTGCTCAGCTTTCTTAGCAGCTTCCATCTCGATCCGTAGTCAGCAAAGACCATGTCCTACATGCACATTATTTGATAAGTTTATTCTTTTGATACACCAAAATGAAAATAGTGACAATGTTAAGAATTTTTTAGCATAAATGTAAAACTGAAATATCGAACATATTACAACGTACTTTAACATAACTTATGCTCACAATTTAACCAAAAAGGAAAATTTTGTTCGATAACCAATATATTACTAGAGTCAAATTTCAATATTTGAAGGGACAATTTTTATATAACTCTATTAAACTTGTAACTGATATTGGCTCTTGTAATTAAACCAAGTGGATACGCGCCACCAGACACAATCCACTCCTTCTCTCAAGTGGAGAAAAAAATTAAATACCAACAACTTAATGGAAATAAAAAATAATTATTGGTCGAGTTTAAATTTTAACTAGTCAGAATAACAAGTATTTGAATATTGACCTGGGAGTCGTAGGCCAGGTGGGTGGCGCCGGCGTTTGGTGGTCGGTTGGAGAAATTCAGGTCAAGGGTCTTAAGAAAGGCCTTGGCGGAGTCCGGCGTGGAGGCGACGACCATATCACAAGTGCCCATTTTGAGGTACAACACAGGGCCATATTGCTTGGCCATTCTGGCCAAGGCCACATGAGGCATCGCGCCCAGCAGTGGAATGGCGCCGATGACCGGCCAGCCCTTCGGCCCCGGCGGGAGCGGGTACTTGGCCGGCCGGTGCAAGCTCTCGAGGACTTTTTTGACGAAGAAGTGGGTGGCCAGGAAGAGAACCGCCGCCACGGCCAACTCCCGGCCGAGGAGAAAAGCGTCCGACTGCAACATTTGCACAAAACTATACCTATATATCTAGGGCATGCACGTCGACGACTATTAAAAGATAAAGATAATATTTGATAATGCATGCAATAAGCTTACGTCCAATTTAAATAGGGTTTCACCTACGGTGTTAGGTGGTGTACAAGCACGTGAGATTCTTCTTCAACTAATTCATTTATATGTATGTACATGATATATCATTACCCCAAAAAAATTGTACGCATAATTTTTGCCAAGAAGAAGATAAGAAAGAGGGAATTTTGGGTATTTCTGAATTTATGTGGTTATTTGAGCGCATAATGTGATAAGGGTCATAAAGTAAATAGGGTTGCTACATTTTCAAATTAGAGAAGTGAAAAAAGACATATTTTAAACCGTAGAGACAAATGTGTCTATTTCATGATACATACCTCACATGAGGGTACTTGTTCGTTTTGGTTTGATTGTTTCATAGTAAAAAAAATGATATCTAACTTATTAGACTGATTAATATAACTTCGACTTGAGTAAGACATTGGATTAATAATAATATTATCTCAATAGCCATTGATGTTATTGTGCAGTAAAAATTTTCTAAAATAATATCAGTAAGACAAAGAAAAATATTAATAGAGAGGTTAAAATGACTATATTTTTTTCTTTTAAAAATAGTAAAATTAAAATTTTGAATAATAAATGACTAAAACATAAAAAATGATTTATTCTATATTCATATTACATAAATTTTGGCTTAGTACGATCATTCAAATGTTATATTTGATTGGTATATTTCTTCATAACAAGACAACAATCACAATAGTTATTTGAAAACTATTGAAAAGATAAATAATTGTGTAAAATTTATCAAACAAATAAATTTAACACAAAATATATATTCATAATATTTTTAATTTATGAAGTCAATAAATATATATATATATATATATATATATCAAAATATTATTTTATACAAAAAATGAGATCAAGATTTAGCACTAAAATTTTCTGAAAAAATATTAATTATTATAATACAAGGGATTATCAATTTTTAGGAGAAACTTTAAAGAAATTTTACTATATGTTCAAAGTTTCAACTTGAGACATTTTGATACAGCGAATTGTGAAACTTTACAATGAGGAGTTTGATGCATTGTATGGTTATCAATCTTGTGCATAAATATTGATACAGCGAATTGTGAAACTTTACAATGAGGAGTTTGATGCATTGTATGGTTATCAATCTTGTGCATAAATTGGGATTCAAAACCCAGATTTTAATGCACTTGTGGGATGCAAAGCTTCAATTATTTTGTCCGCCATTTGTGGAAAGCGTTCTCCGGAATTAGGTTTGGCTTCTCCTACGGGGAAGGAAATTTCTTTTCGTTTTTCAAGAAAGAATTCCATTTTTACCTCTTTTCTAATTAAAATGGGAAAAAGATCCATATTCTTCTTTTTTCCAAAACGAAACTTTTTCCCAAACAATGTTGATTGATTTGGGACGTACCTTATTCTTAGGAGTGAATATAACCTAGTTATTCTAAAGAAAATATGTTTGTATATGTAATGCTAACGTTATAAGAGTAATATGTTCATGGTGATTTAATGTCTCTAACTACCAATTATGAGAGTTAATTTTGTTCTAATCCGAGCTCAAGGTTGGACTTTAATGGTCTAATTCTATCGAGGAACTTTACCATCAAGATCACATTTTGTACTTAGACGCACTAAGCTAGCTTACTTTACATATCTCATGTATTTGTTTTCTTCACTTAGGGTGTGGATTCCGTAGGTACCATTCGAGCACACTTTTTTCTTTATCATAGATTTTCCATAAAACTTTATTACAATAAGTTTTCAACGACACTCGGCAACAGGAATCACACTAACTTGTAACTACTATAATACTGCTACATATCGATACTTATTAAAAAACACTACCAATATGAGAGTGACATATATGGATGATTGCTTTAAATGTAATGTTGATACTTCGACACTAAGAAACATTTAAATCAAGAAAAAGGAGTTGTTTCAGCTAAATTATGAATTATGAATTTCGAATTCACATTCTTAAAATATAATTATTTCTAATTTTTTAAAAGTTTTATTTGAATCAAACATTTAGTAGGTTTAAATGCCAATGTCATAATGGTTATTTTTTTTCTTTAAGTTTATTCGGTCGACTATTGGTAAATCTTATATTAAGAAGTAACTTTTCAATAATATTGTTAAATAGAACTAAATTTTTTAATCGAGATGAATTCGACTCCTATCTTGGTTATTCAACTTTCCATATCAGTACATAAGAAAAATCATTAGATACCTACAAAATTGTAGTTTTTTTAGACCGCATTTCGAAAAGATAACTGGAAAAGGATTTCAACCTCCGATGGTCTGTACTCCGGAAGGGGCTCACAATTTTGAAAAGATGAGTGGTAAAAGAACAAAAATAGACAACCCTTCCAAAAAAAAGCACAATACAAGTCTATCAGGACCCAACAAAATCTATCCATTTTGTATGGCTCATAAAACATCGTAGCCTCAATATATGAATCTTTTCCATTGAGGTATTTTTACTATTTAATATTTTTATATCAAACTGAAAAACTTTAAAATAATGGATGGATAAATTATTCACACTTATAAATTAGTTTATTTCATATGATTTAATCATTCTGAGACATTCTCAACACGCTTTCTCAAACAAAAATTATCAGTAAAGAATTGCACCGACTTTGACTTCATCGAAATACAAGAAATTGAAATCGTGCTAACTGAACAATAGGCACGAGATCAACTCGCTCCCATGTCATGTTAAAATTTCAATATCCATTCTAAAATATTAAAGTATTAAGTGGGTGGATCATCCATAATCATAAACTAGTCCATCCAACATGATTTAATCAATGTGGAATACTCTGCACAATATTTTTCTAGGTTTTATCATGGTAACATTTTCACAAGGACCACGATCGTAAATATTATAGTGGAATTCATTGTAAACGGTAATTTAATATCATATTAAATCTCTTTATTTAAAAGATTAAAAAAAATTCTATCAACAAGTATGTATTACATTATTGCGTTCCTAACTCGAACTATAGACCTAATTAAACTAAAATAATTTTTTTATTAATTGATCTAAATATTTGTTGAATCGTAAATTATCAACTTGACCATCCCTCCAAGCACCCCAGTTGGAGCCGGACCTATTTTTTTCAAAAATAACTAGCAGACTTTTTAATGATTGTTTTTTTTAGTTCTACCACGATCATTTCAATCTTGAATTTTTACCCTTTTTTAGTGTTAGGGTTTAAAAGAAAAAGAATATCTTAGTGGACCTCTTTAAAAGATCTTAATATCATAGTTGTTAGTGGATTTTGATATTTTCAAAAATAGATTAGTGGACGTTCGTCTCAGTGGGAGTTCCCTTTCATTACAAAATGATTTTTGATCACTTAATTTGTTTTTACATTCGAGTCTTACTAATATAAATATTTAAGAAAATCGATTCTTACACAAGACAGTGTAGTATGAATAAAATGATTGTGTTGGTAGTTCTGTAACGTCAATTTGCAATTAATCGGAGGCAGTCAGCAACAGTTAAAATGTAAAGCCAGGTGATCAACTAACTATACGATTCAGCTACCACCATGAAAATGGAAGGAACCTGAGTTGTGGTCCATTCTATATTACTAGCTGCTTTATCGCCTGGAACGTGGCCCCGGCAATTTATTGAAACTGGTCCACAGAATATAGATTACTTGTGTCGCTCCGAACATCATCACGGATAAGTACGCCTTGGGGTCTCCTCGGGCTATATTATCTTTTATGTTTCCTTGGGATCTTGCATCGAGATTTATTTTGATAATTTACGGGGTGTTAATACTTAATACCTCCTATTGCACTCGTGTGACATATGATGATTCACAGAGTCTACCAACGATACTGAGGCGTTCTTTCCCTCTTACAATTTTTTCACCAAATTTTTCTGCAAGAGAGTTTTACCTTTGGCCAAGGACCATAATTTCGTGCATCTGCAGTAGACATTTTGTTGATGAGGTGTCGCACAACCCTCTTATTATTTTTTTTTACTCTACAAGATCTTATCTCTTACTGTTTATATTCAAGTATTTTTTTTTCATATAGGGGCTTGACCCCACCCTTAAAAAGAGGAAAAGATTATTTTTTATATGTGTGGTTCCAATTTTTTTTTTCACGATTATCCTAATATTTTAAAACTCAACTGATGATTCTGAGATTAATTTGTTTTGCGACATAAACTCGAGACAGCCGACAGGTTTGAGTAAAAAAAAATGCTCTAAACCTACGTGGCTTACTAATGTGGCACGCCGCATTAGATAAACTTTTCTTGTTAGTTAACTCATGTGGCTCAAAATAAATATTTATTTCAATCAATTCTTAAAAATTAACGTCTTAAATAGCATATATTCGATTGCGATGGTTATTTAGATAAATGTTTAGCTTTCAATAAATAGGAGCTTGGTGCTAATTGCAAATTTGATTTAGAAAATTGATAGTTTAATTCACTTTTCAAAATTATAACTCGACTCCAGGGGCGGAGTCATAATTTTTTTTGAGTGGAGACAATATATAAAATATATGATTTTTTTAGTATATAATCCTAATTTATAAGTTAATTAATTTTTTAGGGGGGTCAATTTTATTTTTAATAAGTGCATATACTAAATTATATATTAAATTATCAAATAAATAAATAATTAAATTGGGTCAATTGATCCCACTACTTTACATCTAGCTTCGCCTCTGCTCGACTCAATTCGAAAGAAGTTAATTCTCGTCGCATTTATATAATTATGTTTCAAGGACGTTGAACATTGATATGTCATGGCGTCGTAATTTTTTTTATCTCGTGTGCTCTAGTTTCGATCGCTCATTCTACTATCATTGTGAAGGTTTTAATGAGTAAATAATTACATGTTAAATCATGATTAATTAACAAACTAAAATATTAATAAATAGTACATAATTGTTGTAGCGTGATTGTCATGAGATCGAGACAACAAGGGCTTCAAACTGATCAATTTACGATCACGATTTGTTGGACACGTACATAATTATCACGAATTTTCTTAATTAAAAATATGTTCAAAACTTCGAAATTGATATGAAGTTTTTCCTTCATTAATAGGTTCGGAGTAAAAAAATTACGTTTTAGTTCAACCAGATTTTCTTTTTTATAGGAAAATCGAGTCGTTGACTAGGTCCTACGTGGCGTGACAGAGCCCAATATGCGCACCACATGTCTACCACGTGATAGATATATTGCGTGATCTTCACACATGCATGCTACGTGACTCTTGAAATATACATGTCTGCCACGTGGCAGAGCTATCCCTAACTCCGCCATATGATAGTACGACATGTGTGTCACGTGGCGTAGTCATCTCTAGCAGCTGAAACTTCAGCGCCCACGTGGAATGCCATATGACATTCCATGTGGCGCCACGTCATTGATTGGCGTGGCAGCCTGGTCAATCGGGTATTCGTCCGTGTAATCATTCCAGCCTATTGGACCTAGGTTCAATTAAGCGCAATAATAACTGCAGATTCGATCATGGTCCAACAGATTGTATCCAAACGTGATATTAATTACTATGGAACTTTCACAACTGTGATACACTTAATCAGAAAAGTTTCATAAATTGATCTGGCCGGTCAACATTTATCATGTCTTTTTTAAGGAAAAATAATAATTCATGTCCTTTTTTGGAAAAAAATATATATATATATATATCAATTCACGTGGGTGGCCACCATTTTCTGGAGTTTTGGTCCCAATGGTAGTACTTGGTTATTGGTAATTTCCTTAAGATACCGTTTGTCTTTTTGGTTTTTAAACTCCTATATCTACAGTCAAACAATGTGTCTTCGCTTTTGTTGTGCATTAACGAGAACTATTCATTTAAGATACTAGGTTGGTCAATTAAAATAAAACTATTTATTTATTAAGGAAAACACATTCTACATAGAATACTACAAAATTATGAAACAATACATTTATTAGGAACATGTGTCAAGATGCCTCGGGCATGCATGAAAAATAAAAGGCTCAGTGAGGAAATATATATTTAGGATGGATGTTAAAACATCGACAGCGGTAAGTTCGCTCTTATTTTTTTCTTTTGTTCACAATTCGTTTGCGAGTCTCAATTTCAGTTATTCCTCACAACATAGTGTCCCGTACAATAATTTTACATAATTTCCATATCAACTCTGTTTTTTTAAGTATAGCTATTATACCAAACTTGGATATGATTTGAACAAATTTAAAAATGTTAAACTTAATTCTAAATCAACCAAAATTATATTATATGATTACTTGAAAGATATATTAAAACAAAATAAGAATACAACAACTAAAAAAATTAAAAATTATTTTTTAAAAATTCAAAAAAAGCCGCACAACAAAAAAGCCACACAGACGATTCGCCAGCATGACGCGGGCTCGAGTAGAAGATCTCTGACACGTGACTCTCTGGTTTTATTTTTACTATTTTGTTTATAAGTAAAATTTGTTTTATTTTCAATGTTGTAATTATATTATGCCATTATTTTCATAAATAAAACATCTACTTATTGTAAAAAAATCTCGAAATATTTATAAAATTCATACCGATAGAAATAGGTACGGTCAACAATAAATCCATCATAGGTCAATTGGATAGGTTGGGCTTTGATGGATCTGGCAAGTTGGGTTGGGTGGGAACTCTGAACAAACTTCTCTCATCTTGCGAGGCCCGATATAAACTAATTGGACTTGGCCAAAGCAAACATCAATAATTCGTAAATAGTTCGGATTTAATTATTTAATAAAAATATTAGTAATATAATTAATTTTAAATAGGAAATAAATTATAAATATAATATGTTAAAAATAAAGCTGACAAAATATTCCCGGTTATTAATATGAAAACTCCTATTTTGATAGGCTTTGATAAATTTGAAATGACAGAACAAAATTCAATAAAATGTTCCGGTTGTGTTTGTTTTATGGTTTGGTAAAACTTGTAAATCTATACTAAATGTTGTTTTTTTTTTTCAAATGAGCCAGACAAAAAGCATCAAAGAGTTTGGACAAAATATAAAAACTTCCAAACCCTACCAGCCTACCACCTCATATGTTGTCCAGTTTTACCTAGAGGTGGATTGAGTGTTTAGTGTTTTGACTCTAATCAAATAAACAACAAGATTAAAAAATATGGTATCATTACACTTATAATTATAATATTATTCGTTACATATTATAGTTGTTCACAACAATATGGTACCGTCTTTATTTATATAATCTCGTAATCATATTTTTAAGTTTATCATTAAAGCGTATTATATTTTGTGCTATCCGTTTAATGATTTATTCGGTGGACTCCGTAGGGACACGAATAATTTAATTACCCTAAACCAATTTTATCACCGAAACATAAGTTAGAACAAAACTCTTAAATTAAACCGACATAGTCGAACCAGTTTTCTTCTTTCTCAAGTCTTCAAGGCATTATACATTTATACTCCTCCCTATTTGGACTTCCCACCGGAGGAAAACACACACTAAACCCACACCACCGCCGCCGACGACGATAACCGCAACAGTGACCGACGGAAGATAAGACCTAATAGAGAGAGGGGAAAGCGACGCCGCCGCGGGATGGATCAATCGACGACGTCGTCTCCGGCACCGGCGAGGACGGAGGCGGAGACGGAGGAGATGCTGGACCGGATGCTGACTAGGCTGGCCCTGTGCGACGACTCCAACCTCCAACCCCTCCTCGCGAGGGTCCTCCCGCTCTCCATCTCCTCCCTCTCCTCCAGCTCAACCGCCGTCAGGAACAAGGCAAGCTACTGCTCCGGTCATTTACGCTTTTGCCCCTCCCTAGGGCATAGGGCTTTAATTTTTGAATTTGAATTTTCCGATCCTAGCGACGTCAACCTACATTGAGTTTGAGCTGGAAATTAGATGAATGCGCTTATTATGGCCCTCTGCCGATGCTTACTTACGCTTCTGCCCCTGTGTAGTTGCTGATTGTAAAGAAATCAAATACATGATTGCTCAGTTCCAGTTTTCGTTTCAATTTGCGATCCTATGGTCGAATAGAATGTGGAACTTGAGCTGGAATCAGATGTATCAGCAGATGAGCAAGAAGCAGTTTCTGAAGCGGAGTGCTGCTTGTCTTTTTAATGTTTTGTTGTTTTAGGAACGTAACTTAGATGAATTTGAGCTGGAAATTAGACTAATAAGCAAATGAAAATGAATTGGAATATCCCCTCCGCCGATTCTTATTTACGCTTCTGCGCCTCTGTAGTTGCTGGTTGTAGTGGAATCAAATCCATGACTGCTCAGTTCCATTTTTTGTTTTGGTTTACGATCTCAAGGTCGAATGCTGAGGACCCACCATAGAGTAAACTACAACTCGAGCTGGAAACTATATGAGAAAGAACAGGTTTCCGAAATGGTGGGTCAGACATATTCTTAATGTTTTGTTGTTTTGTGGTGGTTTTGGAAAGGTTGTTGAAATCCTGAGCCACGTGAACAAGAGGGTGAAGCACCATGCAGAGATTGGACTGCCATTGATGGAGCTGTGGGAGCTGTACAAGGAAGAGAGTGCTGCTCCTATGATGAGGAACTTTTGTATTGTGTACATTGAGATGGCATTTGAGCGTGCTGATGTCAAGGTGGGAGCGGATTTGGGCAAAAGTTGTTTAGTTTGACTGCATTCATAGAAGGAATGACTGACTGATTGGTTGGGTCCTTGGTTTCCAGGTGAAGGAGAGTCTGTCGCCTTTGCTTGTGGCAAATGTTTCGAAGCTTCCGCCTCAGCACCAAGAGATAATTCTGAGAATTGTCAGCAAGGTGCCTTCTCAGCTCAGTCTAGTTGAAATTCATTTTGAACATGTTTTAGGCATCTTAGGACGGCCAATATTTTGATCTTCTTATGGATTTGCTTTTAGGTGATTGGCGAATGCCATTCTAAACAGATTGATGAAGAGATTGCTGCAAAGTATCAGTTAGTTAATGGCTCCAAGGACCAAGAGTTGTTCCTGGAGTTCTGCCTTCATTTTTTGCTGTATCAGCAGCCACCTCAAGGGTCTGGTTTTTTGGTTTATGAATGTGGGTACCGCTGCTCATTTCACTCGTGTGCCTAAATTACTCAGAACTTGTTTTGCTGCAGAGGAGGATGTCCACTTGGGCTTTCAATATTCCAAAGCAACAGAATAACAGGAAAGACCACATTGAAAAATGATGTGCTTCTGATTCGGAAGGTGAAAAACTGATGCTGAATACACTTTAATTGCTGTTACTGCAGTTTATGGAACACCTAATTTTACATTTTCTCTGGTGTTATCAGTTGGGGATCTTAAGTGTTGTTGAAGCGATGGAGCTATCCCCTGAACTTGTATATCCATTGTATCTTGCTGCAAGTGCTGATAGGTATGTCTAAGTAAAAGAGCTACTCTTTACTTTTGATGGTACATCTGCGTACTTTTTTACTTTGAACGTGAAGTAAAATTTATTGTTGGATGATGGTTCTCTTTTTTCTTCCAAGTCAAGAGGCTGTTATTAAGAGGGGGGAAGAGCTTTTAAAGAAAAAAGCTTCTAGTGCCAATCTGGACGATTCAACCTTAATGAGAAGACTTTTTTTCATGTTTAATGGTAGGGGCCATACTTTAAATTGACAATTCTTCCCGTCCTAGTTACTTTCACTTTGATTGCTTGCCTTCTTGCTGAACTTGACTTGTTTTTCTGCAGGAAATACTGCTGATAATGTTGCTCCTGAATTGAGAGTGGTTCCAGGAGGCCCTGGTTTGAAAACAAAGCTGATGTCTACCTTCTGTAAATCAATCACAGCAGCGAACAGTTTCCCAGCAACTCTTCAATGCATTTTTGGATGCATTTACGGTATGATATACTGGCATTTCATGGATCAACATTTTGCTTTACAGTAAAATCCATATGCCATGTTAGAACCACGAAAACTATACACCAGGTTTTGAATTGAAGTATCTCCGTGAACATACTAGTGCATAATTTCTTTTGGATGCCTCTCTTTGATTTTTTTGAGTCCAATAATTGATCTTGCTTGCGATGAACTTTCTGTTGACTATGAGTTCATCTGCAATGTCTTTCTTTGTGAGCATAAAGGGCCTAGACTCCCCTAAATATATATCCAACATGAACAGGAGAGAAACATCCCCAATATTTAGTAATACTAGTTTCCCCCAAAGTGTTCCAAATGGGAGTTCCTAGGGCAGATTAATCCTCAATGGTGAGCCAATCAATATATAATTGCCATCCTTCTCATGTCTCCTGTATTTGTGGATCTTGCTCCTTGATGCCTCGTAGGAGGTGCAAGTTTCATGATAGTTCTACTATTATCGATTTTTCATTCATCTATGTTGCAGGGGAGCTGTTGGAAGCCTTATAGATGTGCATTTTGATATTCTTTTTATTTGTGACTTAACATTAAGTGGAGAGATTTCTTAGTCGTACATTCTGATAATTTTTACTCACTTTATGAGATGCAATAGTATTCAACTCTGAATTTAACCTTTATGCAAAGTTCTTCATTCAATTGAAAGTCCTCCTGCTAATTGGCTATTCGTCTGCTGATACCATTACAGGGAGTGGTACCACCTCACGGCTGAAGCAGTTTGGAATGGAGTTTACTGTTTGGGTATTTAAACATGTAAGCAACACAACCTTAGCTGATATTGCTCCTTATCATGCCATGAAAAGTAAAGACAACTAATGAGGAATAGTTTTTGCTGACTTGATTTTGAATCATTGGCATCGTGTTGTGAAGTTATCAAAAAAAATTTGGTGACATGTTGAACGAGTGTCTGCAACTGCCATTGGATGGTAGTAAATGGAAAATGTGTCTGGAACACAGAAACAGTCTTAGATTTTTAAACTTAGGAGATGAGTTTGCTGCTTCATCACTTTATTTGTTATTCACTTGTCTCAGGCAAGAGTTGATCAGTTGCAGCTTATGGGCCCCCTTATACTGACTGGGATAGTGAAACTACTGGATAGCTATCCAGGCTCAGAAACAGGTATTCTTGAAAATATCAGCAAATTTCATCAATTCCTTTTTTTTTTTGCTTGCTAATGCAGCTTTATTCTAGCGACTACTTTATGACTCTTTATGTGACTAGTTTTAATCTCATGCCTCAGACACTATTTCTAGGGATATTAAGACATTCTCTTTTCAAGCAATCGGTTTGCTTGCACAACGTCTTCCTCACCTGTTTAGGTATATAAATAACTTCTTCATTCAGGTATATTCTGTTACGGTGCTTCAGACTTTATGAACTCATGTACCAATTGCTGTCATTTAGAGATAAGATTGAGATGGCTGTACGCCTTTTCAAAGCACTGCAAGTGGAATCCCAGTCTCTCCGCCTTGTTATACAGGAAACTGCCAGTGTTCTTGCTACTGCATACAAGGTGCCCCCTCCCTTGAATTTGTCTGTCCTTTTGCCGTGGATCAAGATGTTGGATGCACTTTGTACAGCTTTATGGGGAACATGTGTTGAATCCCTTGTTTGCTAATGCTGCATGTTTGTTTTTTGGTCAGTTCATATTTGTCTGTTTAAGATACATGTTCTGATTTTAAGTTCATAACATTGACTCGTGGCTTCACTATAACTGGGCTCAATAATATGGTTATTTTATAATTATTGGTAAATGAAATGGTTTTTTTGTTGGACTTTTTTGATAGTGTGATCGTTCTTACTATGATTCGTTGATTCATTTTTCAATTAAAGATGGTGATCTTATGTCCTATCTAACCATCAGGGAGCACCAGCCGCTGTGTTGATGGAGTTGGAAAGGTTATTGCTGCAAAACTGTCATGCGGTATGTAAGAACTTGTGAGATTCATTTGATAGCTGATAGAGTAAAGTTTTTGAGAAGTAGAGACCCTATGATATTGCTTCTGTTTGACCTGTAAGTTGATAGAGGAACAAAAACATTTACCATACAGGAGCAAAACGAAGTGCGATTTTGTGCAGTAAGATGGGCGACAACTTTATTTGATTTGCAGCATTGTCCAAGCCGATTTATTTGCATGCTAGGGTCTGCAGATTCTCGGTTGGACATCAGGTAAAAAATTTCGCGAGCATTTTTCTGCTCTTGTCATCTGTGATTAGTTTTGCTTTCTAGAATTCTATCTTGGTTGCTCCATCTCCCACAAACTTTCCTACATTTTTTCCACTAGGGAAATGGCGCTTGAAGGCCTGTTTCCTCTCAAAGATGAAGGCCACAAGATATCCCAGAGCCTTGATTTTAAGTACCCAAAACTTGCTGAAATGTTGGATTACATTCTTCAGCAGTATCCAGCGTTGTTGCATTCGAGTGACATCAGGGAACAAAAGCTTCTCTTTCCATCACAATTGTATGTGGTGATGATTAGATTTTTGGTGAAATGCTTCGAGTCTGAATTGGAGCAAAACAGTTCTATTGGGGGATCATCTGATTTCCTGTCTTCAGCCCAAAAATTGTGTTCGCTGATAGAGCATGCTATGGCATATGAAGCATCTCTTGAGTTGCATGCCACAGCATCCAAGACGTTGATTACAATTAGTTCCTATCTTCCAGAGGTGTGTTATGGATTTTCATTTTATATGCTTTAGATCATATTAACTTCATAGTTAATTGTTACATGGGTGCACCCCCTTTATGCCTTTTAACTAAATTTTGGCTTATTTAGCGGAAAAAAAAACTTCATAGTAATTTGTGCTTGTTTACTTCCTGCCTCTATTTGAGCGTGCAATTGTTGGTATGACTTTGGTAGATGATAGCATCCCACTATGCATCTCGGATCTCCTGGCTGAAGCAATTACTGAGTCATGTGGATGTAGATACTCGTGAATCAGCTGCACGTCTCCTTGGGATTGCTTGTTCTGCAATTCCTGTCACTGCATCAGCTGATGTCATTAATGAACTACTTGTCTCGATAAGTAAAAGAAACACTTCAAGGTGCGCGCTATGGCTTTTGTTATTCTTTATTTTTGTGATAGAAAATTGCTTACTGATTGTTTGTTTGGTGGATGCATTTGCAGATATGAGGCAACTCATGGAGCATTATGTGCCCTAGGATATGTTACTGCAGATTATGTGTCTAAGTCAACTGCCGTAAGTTGCCTGATTTCTTTCATGTCATCCTTGTTTCTTGATCATGGGAAGTAATCAATTGATCCAACCAGCTCCCAAGCTTCCTTGGTGCTCACTTGCATGTCCCATTGATTCTACAAGGGCAAGAGCAATTTTAAGGAGAAATTATATGCCGATCACGGCATCTCCCTTTTCCTTTCTGGTTATTATATTTTTGAACTGTTGTTGAGAGGATGAACCAGCTTTTTTGGTAGACACGCTTTACTATCTGTCCAAGGCATCTCAATATGCTTGCTTGTTTTTCATTTTGTCGAGGTATAGATATGCTCCTTGTATGGGATGATGCTATAACTCAAACATTTCCTTATTTATGTTTGCACATTGCGGTTCTTTGAATACTTTGTGCATAATCTGTTGACCAAACATTGTTTCAGACGTTCTTTTTTACATATTTCTTTCTTGATTGTCAGAGACCTGATACATTATTCCAGAATGTTCTCAAATGCTTAACTGATGTTGCTAACTCCGAGACTGTGGTACTTGCATCTATGGCAATGCAAGCTCTTGGTCATATTGGGCTGCGAATTCCATTACCTCCTCTTCAAGAAGGTTCTGTCGCAGGTGATATTCTTGGTGTTCTTAATGATATCTAAGTACATGCTACTTTTTGCATGAGTACACTTCATACTTATCCTCACTATAAGTGCAGGTCATGTCCTGATAATCTTACGTGAAAAGTTGAACAAACTACTTGGTGGCGATGATGTCAAATCAGTTCAGAAAATAGTCATATCTCTTGGTCATATTTGTGTGAAAGAAGTTTCATCTTCTTGCCTTGACACTGCCCTTGACTTAATTCTTAGCCTTAGCCGTTCTAAGGTTAGTTATATGCTGATTAAATTTTTGCTTATATTGACTAATCTGCTAGCAAGAATTTTGTAACTTCTCCATCATTTCATGGCCACTGCTCGAACATATGTAATTCCTGAATTTTTTGCACAGGTTGAGGATGTCTTATTTGCTGCTGGGGAGGCTTTATCGTTCTTGTGGGGTGGTGTTCCTGTGACAGCTGATATGATTCTCAAAACTAATTATAGTTCGCTTTCAATGTCTTCTAATTTTCTTCTGGGGGATATAAACTTGTCTCTGCCAAAGTTTTGGACAACTGGCAAAGATGAATCAGTTGATGATTACCACATCACTGTGAGAACAGCAGTCACCAGCAAGCTTTTCAATTCCCTTCTATACAGCAGCAGGAAAGAAGAGCGTTGTGCTGGAACTGTTTGGTTGCTGTCTCTGACAATGTACTGCGGTCGTCATCCGTCCATTCAGAAAATGCTACCAGAAATTCAGGTCCATCATCTCTTATTCAGCAAAGTGACTAAAACTCTCTCCAATGGAATTTCAGGGCCATCATCCCTGCTTAGTTAGTTCAACTGGTCTGCCCATATGCAATCACCATACTAGTGAGTGGGTCATAATGCTTAGTCACGGCTTCTAGATTTCCACTATTGACATAGATAACAATGGAAATAAGTGAAACTTGTTTATTGGTCACTTATTGTCAATAAAATAGCTTAATTTTTTTATTATTAGGCCATTGATTAGTAGTCCATGTTTTCAACAACTTTGTCATTGGAATGCATTTGGCTATTGGTGTGGCACTTAACTGGATCACTCTGGTGGCTGTAAGAGATTCAGCCCTTGGTACCATCTGGATAATGCGAATGATTCATTTACCCTCCTTTTTTTAAAAGCTTGAGGCCTGTTAGGTACAGTTCGGTCGATAAGCTGCTTGTTTGGTAATCAAGGAAAAAAGACAATCTCAGTTTATGGACTTGCTTTGACCGTATCATTTGTCATGTTGATAATTCCCAAAGTTATTTGCACATGGACTGTGACGTTCTTAAGTGACAGTAGATTCATGTTTAAGCAGTTTAGTTTTTGAGCAAAAAGGTTGTAGAACCTTGTTGAATCTTTTATCTTGCAACTTGCATTGCCCTTCTGTGGCTCTACTTATATCTGAAGGCAAGACAATCCTAAACTGGGACCTTATGCAGGAGGCTTTTTCGCATCTGCTTGGTGATCAGAATGAACTAACACAGGAGCTCGCATCCCAGGGCATGAGTATTGTCTATGATCTAGGTGATTCATCCATGCAAAAGAACTTGGTAGATGCACTTGTCACAACTTTGACTGGTACTGGAAAGAGAAAAAGAGCTGTAAAGGTAATTAGTTTTCTCCTCATGTCATGTCTTTTATGAATAAGTGTGGTGGTTGGAAGTGAGGATTTGAGTTATTAATTTGCAGCTGGTTGAAGAATCTGAAGTGTTTCAAGATGGAGCCATTGGTGAAAGTCCAACTGGAGGGAAACTCACCACTTATAAGGAGCTCTGCAGTCTTGCAAATGAGATGGGCCAACCAGACTTGATTTATAAGTTCATGGATCTGGCGAATCATCAAGCTGCTTTGAATTCCAAACGGGGTGCTGCTTTTGGATTTTCCAAGATTGCTAAGCAAGCTGGTGATGCCCTCCAGCCACACTTGCGATTGCTGATTCCTCGTCTAGTCAGATACCAATATGATCCTGATAAAAATGTGCAGGTAACAGTCAGACTTTGATGTACAAAATGAGAGGCTGACTATGCCAATGACATATTTTTGCGTGCATCTTTAGATTCATTCCTGTGTTCCTGCTTTGGTCATGGTATCTTATTTCACATTCTTCCTTTTTGTTCGTAATCTAGGATGCAATGGCACACATTTGGAAATCACTAGTTGCTGAACCAAAGAAAACGATTGATGAGCATTTGGATATTATCATTGATGATTTGGTATCACAAAGTGGGTCCAGGCTTTGGCGTTCCAGGGAGGCTTCTTGTCTTGCCCTTTCTGATATTATTCAAGGAAGAAGGTTTGGTGAGGTGATGGTCATTCTTCTCCAGTTTTGTCTTGTATTCTCTGTACTTGTTATCTTTTTTATGTTTCGCATGGGTCAGCACTTTTTTAAATTTTCATCATTGCATACGCTGTCGCTTGATCGAATAACCGTGAAAATTGAAAAGGTGACTTCAATTTTCCTGTCATTGAATCTACGTAAATTGTGATTTTTCCCTCATCTTGATTGAATATGTTTGAGTGCAAACGGAGGAAGTTTGCGATATAGCATCATCAGAATTACCAGCAGATGTTCTAACTATGCAGTTTATAACACGTGGAAGAAATTATTGACGATATGGAAACTCTTTTTGAGAGGGTACGATATGAAAATTGATTCTAAATGATAATAATTCTGCCACTCTGATTATCAAATTTTTTGTGCGATCCTCTGTCATGCATTTTTGTCATAACCTGAGGTTTTTGTCATTATGTATATTGCGGGTGATCCCGGAATTTCCTCATTCTCATTTGTTCTATATTCATTGATTAGATTGGGAACCATCTCAAGAAACTATGGACTACAGCATTTCGTGCAATGGATGACATCAAGGAGACTGTTCGAAATGCTGGCGACAGATTATGTCGTTCTGTCACTACCCTAACATTAAGGCTCTGTGATATTACTCTGACAGAAGTCTCAGATGCTGGCAAGGCTGTGGAGATTGTTCTACCACTGTTGCTTGCTGAAGGCATATTGAGTAAAGTTGATAGTGTCCGGAAGGCTTCTATTGGGGTTGTTATGAAGCTTGCTAAGGTTTGATCATGTCCCCTCTCTAGGTTGTTGCACCATGAAATGTGGTTCCATCTATATTCATCCAAGAAAAGGAAACATGATTCCATATTGCAGGCCTTAACAGCATGTGATATTCGGTTTCCATCCCTAGACTTTAGGACCATTCAGGATTTTACGACTTGAATTTTTAGTATTAATTTTAATTAACAACTGGATATGTCATTTGTGAGGATAAACCGGACCTTGTAATACTATGTGGCTTAGCTTCTTTTTTATTCTGTAAGCTTATTTCCTAATTTAATGTGAAGGGTTAATATTTTATTATTATATCGAACTCATTTTGTAAGTTCCACCTCTCGATTCCACTTCTTGCACTAACCAAGGTTAGGGCAGAGCTTTCCTGCCTCTTGGTCTGCTTCACAGAAATCTATTTTTAGATATGAATGCAATAATTAGTCTTCACGTTATTCGAATAATTTGAACTGCATCAGGTCATATATTTCTGCCTTTCATATCCATGTCTTATCTTCTTTCCTTTCTCTTCCCTTCTTCACATAATAGGGTGCAGGGACTGCGCTTCGTCCGCACTTGGCCGATTTAGTTTGTTGCATGCTGGAAAGTTTGTCCAGTCTTGAAGATCAAAGACTCAATTATGTTGAGGTTCGTCAACAAGTCGCTTTGGAAAAGAGATACCAATGTGATTTTCAGTTTGCTCTTTGACTTATATGTATCCTTTCATTTTTCTAGTTGCATGCAGCCAATGCTGGAATACAGGCAGAGAAGCTTGAGAATTTACGGATTTCAATTTCCAAAGGTTCTCCCATGTGGGAAACTCTTGATCTATGTATTAATGTGATAGATGCTGAATCATTGAATCTGTTGGTTCCTCGTCTGGGTCAGTTGGTTCGTTCTGGAGTTGGCCTCAATACGAGGTAGGTGGATCTGCTGTGCTGTTTGCCATTCTCTGATGGATAAGTTTCCCATAGTGGGTCAATTAAATTTTCCTTCCATCCAAGGATATAATGCAGGTTTTCGTTTGTTTTCTCTCTTTTGATGTGTTGTTCTATTGGGTTTATCAATATTCAAGGTGAGCCGGGAAGATCTTACTCAATTTCAAACAAAGCACAACTGTTGGTTAGAATTTTCTACTTAGTTGTTTAGTTGACCCTTGTATGGGAGACCTGTTTCTGGTATAGTTCAAGTAAGAGTCGTCTCATTTCCTGCTTGCTTTGTTCTTTGGAATGTTAGGCATGCATAACTGCATATTGCTTACAATCACTTTCATGGTGGCAGAAACTGAGGAAGTAGTCAAAGGGGGTGTATGGAGGATCCCATGCACAAGTAAAACTGACATCTCACTTAATGTGCGTCATAGGCAATTCTAGTGAATGCTAAGCGCAAAAGGAAAAAAGTAAAGCGTAGAAATATGTTCACTTTTATGGTTGCTCTTGTACCAGAAGCCTACTAGTTCTTCCTTTTGGTTCTTGGTCTGGCTGGGTGGTCAAGGTGTAACCAAGGACTTGGAATCATTGGAGCTGTTAAAACAACTCAACATTGAAATCTATTAACTCTTGGCATGCATGAAATATTGATCTATTAACTTTGGACATGCATGAGTATTTTTCCAATCATCAGAAGTATTGATTACGAATTGGATCCTAAAACTTTTTTTTTTCTTGCAGAGTAGGAGTTTCCAATTTTATCAGTTTGTTGGTTCAGAAAGTTGGTTCAGAGATCAAGCCTTTCACAAACATGCTATTAAGGTTATTATTTCCTGTTGTCAAGGAAGAGAGAAGCTACTCAGCAAAGCGTGCCTTTGCAAGCGCTTGTGCAATAGTTTTGAAGCATGCAAGTCCCTCCCAGGCTGAAAAGCTCATTGAAGACACCACAGCTTTGCATGCTGGTGACGTGAATGAGCAAATCACATGTTCTGTTCTTCTGAAAAGCTATGCATCGGTGGCATCAGATCTTGTGAGCGCCTATCAAGCAGCAATAACTCCTGTTATATTCGTTTCAAGGTTCATACCAACTGCCCTTTTAAAGATCTGTTATGCATCTTTCAGATCCTCCCTCTTTCTCTCACACATGGATCACTCAGACAAACATGCATTCATGTACTAAAATGCATCATGGATCTTGGTTGTTTTGGTTATGGGCAGTAACTTGAAAGAGTCTCGCAGGCAGTAGTTGCAATACAAATATGACATTTTGAGTCTTAGTGATTGGCGTGTGGTTGTACAAGTTTGCCAGGTCATTGGATTAAGAACTCCTTATGAGCTATTATTATACCCTAAAAGGATAGTAAGCCAGTCATCGGTGACATGTTACACGTAGCTTATGAACTGAATAAATTGATTGGGGTACTCTTTTAAATAATACTGTTGTAAACTTCACCCATACTTTAAGCTAACCTTTCATAGATATACAACACCTTCATGCTTTCCCCTAAAATTGTTGAATTTTATTTGTGCGTTCATTGGAGGATATGAAAAGTGGAGCTCTATTTTAGTCGTTTAAATTGTTGGGATTAGTTGTTTTCCATGACAAGATCTTTCTGTGCTCCTCCTTCTGCTAGTATGTGAGCAGTGTCTTTTTTAGAACTTCACCTGTCTGAAGAAAATATTAACTTGTGCAGGTTTGAGGATGACAAGAATGTTTCGACCTTATACGAGGAGCTGTGGGAAGACAATGCAAGTGGAGAACGGATCACAGTCCAATTGTATTTGTCGGAGATTGTTTCCCTAATTTGCGAAGGACTTTCCTCTTCATCATGGGCAAGCAAAAGAAAGGTATTTCACTTTGTCGCTGCCTTATATCTAATTTCATTTCCAGGTATTAATGGGGCTGAGTGGTCTTCTAGGAGAGCTTTGAGCTTAATTTATTTTCCTGAGAGTAGGAGAGGTTTTTGGCTTTAGAGTTTCCTGATCCTTTCATTATTTAGGCATGGATAAATACGACTTACACAGAAAGAGTAACCTTCGGATATCCAATTAGACAGACAACTTAACAAATATTTGGCGAAGGGCGTTCTGATGTTGGGTTTTGAGAACGATTTCTTTTTTGTCTTAGGTTTTGAGAATTTTGACTTATATTTTCTAGAATATTTTATTGTACTTATAATAGATATTATTTCCTTGTTTTGTTAAAAATTGTCCATCTGTGGTGCATGCAGTCAGCCCAAGCAATCAGCAGGCTTGGAGAAGTTTTAGGCGAATCATTATCTCCTTATTACCAAGTTCTTCTTGAGTCTCTTATGAAAGAATTGCCCGGACGCCTATGGGAGGTAAGAGTTTCAACATATGTGCATTTTGAAGGACATATCACATCAGTATAACTAACTTTGTCCGACCTGGTAACACATTATCCCTAGTCGGTCTTTCGAACTTCCTGAATCATGATGTTCTTTTTTCTTGTTGTTATTCAAAACAGGGTAAGGATGCCTTGCTTCATGCAGTGGGTGCTCTTTCTTCAGCTTGCCACAAAGCAATATCTTTGGAGAATCCGGATCTTCCTAACACCATTTTAGGTGTTGTATCTTCTGCTTGCACAAAGAAAGTGAAAAAATACCGTGAAGCAGCATTTTTGGCTCTCGATCAGGTGGGTTTCCAGCTGTGGTTGTTGCATTCAATTCCATAACATGATGCTTCTCTGATGAAACTGGCAAAAATATGATTTCCTTTTTGATAGCCCCCGTTAGCAAAATAATCCTCCCTGGGGAAGAGTTATCACATTTGGGGCATAGTAAATTTTCACAGCGCCTTGTTTTCGTTTTCTATTTCGCGTGTGTGTGGGGCAGTTAGGATTGGGGAAAGCGGAGGATGTTTTTCCCAAGTGTAAGAAGGTTCAGAAAACTAACATATTGGTGTGGTCGACACATTTGAGAGTAGATATGGATGAGAATATGTCTATCTCTGTAACCTAATAGTCTTCTGTAGGAGTTAGGAGCTGAGGGTGCTTGTCTAGGATGGAGCTAACTACAGAGTGAAGGGAAATTCACTAATCCGTGGTCAATTTCTTCTTTGATGAGGCTATCATGTTTTGTCTTTCTACACCCCTTCAGCTAATTTAGTTCAAAAACTCTCATCTGTGAGATGTGTTAGCAATGTATATGCTATCTATCTCAGTTTCATCAAATAAACATGATTACTGGAATAGTCGCCATAGTTTAGTATGGTATGGCATTAAGGAGTACATTGATGTTTTTTCTGCCTCTTGGTTATGGTTTCACTTGGTATCAGTTTTGATTTGATGATCTTCGCTTTACTCTGGTGACACTAGTTTAACGCCTCTTGTTTAACATTTTCTCAGGTTATAAAAGCCTTTGACAATCCGGAGTTCTTTCGTGTTGTTTTCCCTTTGCTGTATGGGATGTGTAGTTCAGCCACCCCAGTCAAGTCTGGGTCAGATGTGACTGGTGATACTTCCAAATCAGGTAGTTTTAATAGAAATTCATGTTATCACCAACACACTTTTTAACCAATTTTATCTTATTAAGCAATCATAAGTGGGTCATAGTTGCTGTGGCTTATGGTGGCATTTATATGTTTTAGAATCTGTAAATATGTTGTCCGTGTTGGCTGTGTTAGGAAGCTTATTTGGCTTTCATATGTTTGTTCTTTAAATGCGTCATGGAAGCTAAGGGTGTCACCTCAAATCATTCTGAAGAGTTGGATATTTTGCTCGATTTGCTAATTACTCTTTTCTGTGGGATGCTTAGAATTATCGAATTATGTGAAAGCTTTATGACATGATCTCCTTCGTTTACAAGCAGAGTCGGATGTTACTTCTCTGCCGCACGAAAAGCTTCTCACTTGTGTGACCTCTTGCATTCACGTGGCGTGTCCGGATGATATTTTCAAGCAGCAAAAGGACTTGATTCAAATGGTTTCGACTTTCTTGTCCCCTGGGTTTCAATGGACAGGTACGTCGTGTGTGTACTGATTTTTTTCACACCCTATCCTTGCTTTTCTTTCAAATGTTAATCTTTCGTTCTTCTGTGTGGGCAGTCAAAATGTCAACATTTTCAGTCATCGTAGAACTTTGTCATAAGATTAAAATCATCTTGGACGACTCAGAGGAAATTGCCCTACACAGCAGTGCAGCTTCCCTCTTTGATGAGGTAAATGCATCATCTTGCTATCCCAGTCTCGATACTTGAATAATTTTTTTGGCTAATCTTGTGTTTCTCTCCAGCTTTTTCACTCTTCATCACCTAAAATTGTCGATTGCTTGAGCACGGTGAAGATTGCACAGGTATGCCATCTGTTTCAACCATCCATGACACTTCTTTGGATGTTATTTGCGATTGGTTTTCTATCGGTTTTATAAAGAATGGTTCTTGGTTGCGTGGGAGATCGTAGTTGAACTGCTTAGCCGCGATCATGATGCCATCTATCATCAATGTTTTCTGCTTCAGGTCCATGTTGCCGCGTCGGACTGCCTTCTTGAGATGATCAAGCTACACAAGAATGTTTCCGCGGTGCACGAAGTAGACATGGTGTTTAAGAGAGAGCTCTTTCATCATTGCGAAATCGAAAAGAGCGAGGAGGCAAAATCTAACCTTAAGCAATGCATCGACATTCTTGAAGACCTGGAAGTAACAAAATCCCCCGCGACCTGAACACGGTTGAACCACAAAAGGTGTACACAAATGTGTATTCCTTGGAGCGGCCACACTTTATACCGGCACCGAGTCAGGCAACAGGTTGCCAGCATGGAACTGAGAACAACTGTGATGAAGCTCGATTATGTCGGTTGGTTCGTGTCGGTTACTGACCAATCTATCTATCTATTTATCTATCCAATGCGAAGACATTTACGAGCTGGAATGGTCCGTTGATCCTGTTGGTTCTGCCGAGAAGTGTGGCCAAATTGTTTAGTGCAACATTAAATCAATTACTTTCAAACAAAGGAACTGAGACCTGTTTATCTCCGGCTTTATTTGACGTCACCGGGTCGAAACAGGTGATGTATTCTTTTTTGAAGAGTGCACGTAGCTAAAATATCTTAAAAAGAAGTCACAGTATTTACTGTCACAGACAATTATGAATACGATTTGTTTACTAAGCAAGCTTTAAGTAATGTAATTAAGAACCTCAAGAGGAGTTCAATCTTGGCTCTGGATAAACGTTGTTAGCATGCTTATTAATACAACAATGTGATATCAATGTTAAATAGTCGTCACTATAAAATTTTTAAGATTGTATTTTTCTTGATTCTAAATTAGTCCAGATATTTTCTGGAAATGGAATAGTCGAGCACTTGTATATGAACACAAAGTATAATTATATCTTAAATAATGTTCATGATGACTATTATTTGGTGCAAATTTTCTCTTGTGGTGAACTCTTCACGGAAAAAACACCCGACAAACTTAGGAACCCGCCTTCTGATATCAGTTAAGCTGGTTTTGTGGGCGGCGGCGGGACCTTTGCACTGGGTTTGTGGGTTTCAGCCCACTTCATATTGAGTTGGATTTAAAACACACACGACACCCATTTCGCAAGTTTTTTAAAAACTCTAACCCTTTTCGGTAAATAATTGATAATACAAGTGATCAAAGTGCAATAAACTAATAATAATAAGGGCAAATTAACTACAAGTCCCTGATCTTTATCAAAATCTTGTATTGGGTCCTTCTTTTATCATAAATGGTTAATCAGTCCCTGTTTTATTCAAAAATGTTGATCTCGGGTCCCCACCGATCGAATTGGACTTTTTTATTATTTTTTTTTGTCATGTGAAATGACTATTTTACCCTTCACAAAACCACAAATTTTATCTTATTTTTGTCATTTTATGAAGGGTAAAATAGTCATTTTACATGACAAAAAAATAATAAAAAAGTCTGATTTGATCGGTGGGGACCCCAGACCAATATTTTTAAATAAAACAGGGATTTAATACTCATTTATGACAAAAAAAAGACCCAATAGAAGAATAATGTAAAGAGCTAGGACCTGAGGTTAATTTGCACTAATAATAATAATAAGCCTCGGGCGAAGAGAGAGATCAACCAAACTCTACTCGTCTTCTTTTCTGGTCGTGTCGGGGTCGGTGAGGTCAGCTCTTCGGTCCTTTTCTTTCTTGTAAGAAGAAGAAGATGGAGGAAGCAGACTTCCGCCGCCGTCTCGAGCTCTTCCCTGTCGTCCGCTCTCCCGATTACCATGTACTCCTCCTCCTCCTCCTCCTCTTCCCCTTCTTTACCGCTAATAGCTTAATCAGAAGTCTCAAGTTCGAACCCCGAAAACGCAGCTAGCGCTCAATTGTTAGGATTCCAAAAAGCAGACATTTTTTTCTCTCCCTTTTTTTTTGAAAATTCTTCTGGGTAGTGTTGTTTCCTTGCTCTTTGTATCGTCCGGGGTCCAGTTTGGAGTTTACTGGTTTAGATTTGGGTGGTTGGTTGTTGACAGGTTGATTTGGACCCATCAAGGGGGTCGACTTCTTCTGCCTGGTCGTCTGCCCCTAACTTCCCGGTACGCTCATTCTCGACTCTTTGCGAAGCGGGACTGCTCTGAGTGTTGGTGTTGTTTGCGGGTTCGAGTATCGTTCTTTTTAATGTGTATGGATGGATGGTGTGTCTAACAGGTGGAGGAATGGCATGATGCCCGGCATGAAATAGACGAACGGGCCGCATCCGAGAATCGTGCCGCTGACTTGCAAAGTAAACTCGTTTTTTCTCTCTAAATTGCTCCATTTTTTCCTTTTTTTTTTCTCACATTGGGTTGGGGGTGGAAGTTCCTGAAGATGACAAAATTTGTTCAAAATGCAAGCTTTTCGCCTTTTTGTAATTCTGATCAAGTTTGCAGCTGGCGAATTGTTTGCTTGAATTTGTACTTTGAATCATATGTGGCAGTGGTGGCTGGTTAGAGGGACCAATGTGTTGCCATGTTTATGTTCCTCTCTGCTTCCGCTTGCTTAGTACTTTGAGCTGATTGATACTTTTTGTTATCGGTTTTAATGATAGGTCCATTTTGGGAGAAGCTGAAGTTAGCAGCAGAGAAGAAGGTTAGTGTTTTACTTGACCTTATTCTGCGTTTTGTTTTATGGTTAATCAGAAAACACACTCATTGATACAGGTGTCACTTTCTTTTGAAACATCTATAAATGTTTGGGTTTTCTTGGAAAGGATGGACTGGGATGAGATCTAGGGAGGCCTAAACACCCTCACCTAATTTAAACCCGACCTAACCTGAATTTTCATCCTCTCTGTAAATCGTGTTATGATTGGAATTGTAGGACTAAGTTGTGATATCATCAATTCGATGACACGTCTTGTTAGCCGAGGGAGAGAAATTAAGTCCGTAGGGAACATTTCACTTTCATTAAAGTGTCGGGTTTTCTTGATACGCGATGCCAGTCCGGTCGCAGTGCTGTATAATCTTACACGGTTAAAAATTTCATACTCCCGGTGACCATAAATGGAAGTGTTGTCCTCCGCATCGTGCGATAGAGAGGACAACACTTCAAGCTTGTTGCTCCATCTTTTCACGCTATGGCTATTGATGTTCATACGAGGGTGCAATTTCCTGTTTCCTTTGGGTCACATTGACCAAGCACTTCATCTTCAAATAACCCAGATAATCGTCTCTTCTAAATGATGGTTCATTCATCCGAAATATGTGCAGATGGGAGCAGCAGAAGCCAAGCGATTTTGCAAGGCTTTTGAGCAGGTTCACCAAAAATTGGTATAAACTATCTGATCCATAGAGCTTTCTGGTTCTTTTTATCAAGCGAATATGGCTGATGTGTTCCCCTTCCGAGCAGGTACATGAAGAATTAAGCTTCGACACTGCCAACAGCTTTTTCAGCACAATTTCCAGAGAATAACACTGTATCTAAAGTATGTGATGTTGGGTTTTAGTTTAGTTTTTTCCTTATTTGACCTTGCACTCCTGTATGTGATGGAGCCGATGACAATTTCATGTCAATCTTTTTCTCGTTTCTCTGTCTTTGTTGTATTATTTAGAATCTGCATTCGTTCATGTCTCTTGTTCATAGCGTGCCCATCTGCTTGATTGCACGGATGGTTGGTGATCGTTTGCAAGAACGATAGCAGATATGCCTCGTCTGGTGATGGCTCTCGCTTCTCGTCGCTCCGAGAAGCACGTTACATCCTGTATCTTGCTGTAGCACACAGCAGCAGACATGATGCCTCTGTATCACCACTCGTATACCTATAGAGACTGAAAAGCCTTTGATTCGACCTGTATGGATGCGTAGTTGGTGTGTTCACTGGTGGCCCTTCGCCCACCAATACCAACTACTTGTATGGTACAAATTTTATTTGTAAGAGTAGTGACGAGAGTCTGTGTGCCGCATGGATAATTTGTGTGAGAAAGTGGTGAGGAGCATGAAGTCTAAACTCCAGGTTCGTAAAAATCTATTTGTAAACAATCCCAAAAGTACTACCAGACATTTCTTGCCTTTCAAAATTCTTTTTTTAGCTCTTGTCATTACCAAGGCTAAAACTTAATTTTGATCTAAGATAAAATGCGAGCTACGTTGCTATAAATCTTCACTGACAAATACAAAATCACCTACGACCGAACACCCGATTAAAACTTGTTGTACGATAGCTAGAGATTTTCATTTCGAGTCTTGTGAACACATCCCACGGAAAATTGATCTATATTAATTAGAGATTTTTTATTCAAATTTTGTAAGCACATCAATTATGCTAAAACAAACTCATCTGTGACAGAATTTTTTCCTCTTTTATGGTTCAACTTATATACCATGATTTAGTAGACCTAGTTTAAATACGAGATGATTTTGAAAAGAAAAAAAAAAGAAATATAAAACAACTAGAATGATGGCACTGAACAGAGACCTCTACCCAATGGCTGCTTTAGCAATGAGTATCAATTAGCCAACAACCTCCATCAATGCACCAGCTAGGAATTGTCATCCATCATATCTTCGGCCCCTAAAATAATATCTCACAATTTTCCTTATCCCCAACCTATAAAATCTTGTTTACTGTTAAACTACAGATTAACCAAAAATACATGAAAAAGAAACACCAACATGTTTCCTCTGTATGTACTTAAGATATATACATGAAATTAATGTACGTGTCACTAGTTTTGCTACAATATTACAAGACAAGAGATCTTGTGTCCAAAATAATTAACAAGAAACTAATAATATCAGCAAAAAGTTGAAAGAGTGGGAGAGAAACCAAAATTTTACCTTCATACCATAATATATGAAGATGAAATTTACACCTTCCATCATCTGGTCATCTGTTTTTTATACCATATGATATCTGAACTCGGTGGGTTGATCAATTCAGATTCGAGCTCCTGAGATCTTTGTAAGGTGCCAGAGTTGTTCACAACTGTATTTTGTAGAACTTGAACTCGAAACATTTAAGCTACAATAATGCTCACCTGTTGACTTAAGCCTTAGCTGTTCATCCGGTCATCTGTTGTGTAAAGGATTCGCACCTGTATAGACCTTCCTCTTGTCACCACCAAAAATTGCATCACCATTTTTAGCATCCTTGTGATCATTATTCTTAGTATTTCCCTTGATGAGGCCAACTTGATGATGATGATGATGATGACGAGACTTGGAAGAAGAAGCCCTTGGGTTGGAAGGAGCCAACCAACTACTTGAACCTTTGAAGCTACTACCAAGATTTGCTGATTCCACTGGGTGAAGGCACAAGCATTCTTGTAGGAGAATTGGAAGACTTAGAGCTAGAAAAATTAGTAGAAAACCAGAGGGACATTTTCTTGAGAAGCCCATTTGCTTCAACTTGATAAACCTCGCTAGATCATGCAAGCATAGGTAAGGGAAAGGAGGTAAGTGATCAGGAGAAGAAGAAGAAGCTAAAAGGAGAAGACTTTAGAGAGGTGCATCTTTCAAATGGGTAGCAGAAGAACTATCGAATGGAGAGAGAGAGAGAGAGAGAGAGAGAGAGAGAGTGTTTAGTTTTGGAATTAAAGGAAAGGGACAACACAAAAAGAGGGGGAGGAAAAGTGCGTTTGCTTTATTTCTCCTTATGATACATTTCATATGAATATTTAATATATAGATTAATTTAATTTTGATTCATGTAAAAAAATTTCAAAAATGTTGCAAAAAGAATTTAGTAAATATTTAAAACTGTTACTATTTTAAGAAGTCAACTATCTAACTTTTTGGTTAGATTAGAATATATTTTTATCCATTCATTTAAGTATTTGCTAGTTTTGTTTCTTTGCTTCTCCAGCTATTACTTTTCTCTTGGGATGTGTTCTAGGCAGGGGCTTGGAAGTTCGAGCTTAGTGCTAAATGGAGGATGGTCAAGTGGAAGAGAGAGTCAACATCTTATATGGGTTTGAGAGCCTGAAACGGAAATAAAAGAGATCTAGAGGCTCTTCTTTTAGGGTTTTGTGCAGTGGTTTCCTCAAACTAATTAATATCCCATGTTTTATTTGGGAAACCTCTTTTTTGGACCAGTGGGAAAGGATGTTCCTGTCGGATTTTGTGCTTTTGATTGAAAATGGCTACGTATAGGTGCCACCTAATATAAGGTGGATATTAATTAGTTTGGATTAATCATGATGAATTTCTTTCTAAATTATATTCACAGGTCCCAAATCCATTTATTTATGTTCAAAATATACAAAATATATGACAAATTTCACAACCTTTAACTCTCATGCATTCATAAGGCTAAATCTTGAAATTTATCAAACTAAACATTTTATTTTTTTCAATCTATAAATTTTGGGTAGTAGGAGTACGACATCACATGGAATAGAGATGGTGTATTGATCCAATATAATTTTAAGGGAAATTTTATCAAAAATTGATGTTAAGATTTGGTGATGAAGATAAAAATAGAGATACAATTATCAATTTTTTTAAATTTAATATTATTATTAGTATTTTAATATCTTACAAATTTGATTAGGAGGTTATTTTATTTTATTTCCAAGTAACTGAGAGCCTTGTTTTGGACTGTCGTTAATTTAGGGTTGGAGTTTTTATTGTGATACAGAGACAAACTCCTATAGGTCTATATATATATCTTATTGGATTTGATTGATTTTGAATAAAAAAAAATAGAGTTTCCCCTAAAACACCATCAAAGTGATATCACTATTTTTACATAATAAAACAAATTATTTTATTAAACATAAAAAACCCAAGTTAATGTTTTCATCAAATGGTGTGATAGATGTGAGAATGATTAAAGAAAATCTTTAATTATGGTCGTTACACTAATTAATCCACATGATTATTTGAACCACCATCGCTGTGCCTAAAAATATATGAAAATGATTGCTGGAGTTCTCTCCTTCATGTAAAGGATCACATAATTTTTTTCAACACTATTAATATTCGGACAATCCATAGTCAACTCGAGTTTTAGTCGGGTATAATTATAAAGAATGGAAAAGGCTATATTTCAATCAAAATTAACAATGTCAATAATTTTTTAAAATTTAAATTCAAAATAATTAATTAAACTTCAGTAAGTGAGGGAGACTTGTTGAAGAAGGAGAAGCGTATGTTTTTTTTTTGTTGGTGAGAAGAAGGAGAAGCACATGTCGCCACTAGTGCAAAGCGAGAATTCAACTTAGGTTAGGTTGATAAAAATGATAAGTTATTCTAATTTGTGGCTCCACTCAGGAAATTATGGTCTTCTTCTGTGGTGCATGTGTTACCTTGTTTATTGCACCCAATCTGAAGTTGTAACATTTATGCAGATTACCATGGAACTGTAAATTTTATTAATTTTAAAAAAATTGCAATTAATTAATTTAGGTGGAAACAATTTAATTCCAGTAATTTATTACGTCTGCCTGCCACCATAATGAAGCTGTCGTCGTGCCAAGTGTTGATGCGACTCCTACATTAATTAATACTGACACAAGCTGGGAGACCACAACTTGTTCAAGAAAAACAAATTGTTCTACAATTTAAATATATATTTTTTGAAAATCAAATATGTGTTAAAATTTCCTAAGATTAATAAGGCAGATATGTGAATTCTGCTATTACATGTGTGTATATATATTCTAAAAGTACTTTTTTTTGTTGAATCATTGTGCAAATACTCAACATATATACTGTCTCGTATAATGTGAAAACGAACATGAATGTTATATGATAAAAATTGCTTTGTCAAATCTATACAAATTTATCATTAGTTGCTCCTAGACGGTTATTTAAATTACTGGATTAGTAACAGTTAAATTGAATCAAGTAAGTAGGAACTTAATATCTGAACAATAAGATTGTTGTGGGGTTGCTCCTCTTCGTCCTCCAATGCCACTCTCGGGATAGCAATTCTCGGATGTTAAGATGATCACGATCTGCAAAGTTCACCTCTACAACAGATGTGTTGGGTTGCGGAATGGAATTGCACGAAAAAGAATAGCAAAATTACTAGCCCTAGGCCATGTATGTGCTCTAAGAAAGAAATTTTGTATTAAGGTCAAACGTTAGCAATGATGCGAGATGTATCTATTTTTGACTACTCGATTTGTGAGTCAGCAAAAATTGAGTTTTAATTTTGGCGGAGATTATGTGTTTGGTGACTCGTTACGATCTTGGTAGTTTTTTCCATTTCTCATATTTTTATATATTTTCTTTTATTTAGTAATAAAGTTGCAACTTAGTTAAAAAAATTAAATAGTAGCTAAATACTTATATCAATTGATGAGGTCATTGTTTAAGTTTAACTATATTTTTTTAGTTGAACTCTTAAGAATGTGTTAAAATTAAATAATTATTATGAAAATTTTGTTATATTTCAAAATATTAACTAATTTAAATCTGAATTAATTTATTCAGTGTATCCGAATATTATATAAGATAACTTATCATGAGTAAGTTTTTCTTCCGGTTCACACTTCAACTTTTAATCAAGATGTAATCAGTTGGGGAGTCAAAGCATAAATAGCTAACTATATAATATGAAATGCGGGTCTTGAAAATGCGGTGATAGCTATTTTTTTTTTCTTGGAGAATATGATGTTGTCTTTATCCACCACTTTATTTTCTTTTATCTCACAAAAAGGAAAGCAAACACAAAAAGAAGTCATGGCCTCCTTGATGTTAGCAACTATTTCAGATGGCCCAGTCATGATCCCACTAATTTTTTTTTTTTTGGGAATATGACCTCCTAGTTCGAGTTTAATAAACTTTTTAAATATTGACAAATTTTTTTTCAGACTTCTATCAAGTTTATTAATTTAAATTTGAGTAAGATATTTTAATATTGTGATAAATTTCTTTAGCAAACATATTATCGGACTAAACTGACTCTGGATCCTATCATTTTTGCAGTATAAAAAACCAAATTACACTGTTAAAGACCGAACAACGATTCCTATCAAATTTTATGTACACGACGTGTCAATACTGAAAATCATGTTAATATGTCAGTGGAAGCTACTAATTAATCCAACTGAAGTCGTCCAACAAATAAAATACGTCATTTCTAGAACGCCTCAACATTTGTTTTCACCAACTTTTTTGACAAATTGTACTCAATGACCTGTGACAAACGGGAGTATGAAGTTTTTGACGGTGTAACATAATACATTGATGTTGTCCACACATTTTAATACCTTTAAGACTTTAACTTAAAATAATAGAATGTATTTTTTATAATATGGTCTCGTTGTTCTCATGTCTTTAATTTTTTTTTATGATTCAATCATGTTCAAATGCAAAGCTTAATTCTTGATAATAGTGGTTCACGCCTATAAATGGATTAATTAACCATTTACAACCTCTCCAACTTGATACTATTCTTATGAAAAGCTAGAGTAGTTTCAATTTATACTGAAAGTATTTTGTAGCCGAAAATACATACGTTGGACCAGAGAATTTATATACCAAAGCCGTCTTTGAAACTTTTTTTGAAGCAACTTCTTTTGTAGACAAAATTTGTAAATGTTAGTTAAATTAGAACAATTTAAGAAAAAAAATGTATAGGTTGCTATCAAATGATTTTTACACACGCGCACCCACCTACGTACGTTTGCATTCATTTCGGTACGTGATATGCATTAACAATTTGTTCATAACTATGGGAAAAAGCAATGGTGGTTACACATTGTGTTATATTCGCAACAATAAAATCTGAACAGCTGGATCATGGCATAAACCCTAAAGCAATGAGACAGCCATGCATGCACAGAATAAAAGGAACCCACTCTCCTCTCACTTAGTACCCTCATTATTATGTGCATAGTACATGTACACCCACCACTGCCTCTTTAAGTTGGAGTAGACAATAGATGTCACTACATTTTCGCAAAATTTCAACTGTATGTGTCGTGATTCGATAGATTTTAGATTTGCTAGTTATGTAACACTCGGGTCATAGCCTTGTGTATATATCTTGTATTTTTTAACGTAGATTTTATTGCCAAAGGAAACATATGTCATATATCCTCTGCTCTTTTTGATATCTAAATCCTAAGTATTTATATCTATATCGCTGTTGTAACACATATAGTATGAAAGTGATATAACGATCAGAGTGCTAAAGTAAAATTTCCGGCATAACATTTTTCAAAGGCGGAACCGACCAAGAGGAGATGAATGATAACAAGAGTGTTTGTTAATGAGTACACAACGCAACAAACAATTGAGTTCTTCTAGATTAACCAGAGAATATTTTGAAAATGAATTTTTTTTAAAACACATCAATATTAATTATTTTTTTATTTTTTTTATTTTGCAAAAGTCAAACTCAATTGAAATTTATATCAGCAAAAAATAAATATTTGGATATTAAGTAATATAAACCAAAACTGCTGCATGAGGCATCATTATGGCATAGAAAATGTAAGTTGGTGGGCAAGCCATTGGGATCTCTCCAATCTTTTTTTACCCTTTTTTCAATGCTCTTTTTTAGAGCTAGTCAAAGTCATGGTTGCTTCACCATCATTGGGTTCTCGACTACTTGGTTTCGGTGCATTTGGCTCTTATTCATATTCATTTTTTGATATAAGCAGCTCTTATTTATTCCTAATGTACATTATTTTCATTCTGTTTCGGATGTAAACTTTTCGCCAATATTATATTGTAGCCATTTTTGGAGTAATATTAGATATTGTTCACATGCATAGGATGAGCATTGTAAATTGTAATCTTGACTTTTTTCACTCTTTATTACATTGCAATACTTTATTCATGCGTGTGCATTATCAAACATTATTAAGTATTTTTTATTTGTGAGTTTTGAATCAAAAACCCATATACAATGATATACTATAACTTGGCGTTTGGAAACTGAATATCCGTAAAATAAGTTTCTCGTACGACTACGATAAAAATAAGCCAAAATTGGCTATACAAGATGACACTAAATTTAGAAAATGTTTAAATTTCATTAAATATATATACTATAGGTTATAATTGTGCCGAGAATACATTGATTTTTTTTTTAATGAGAATCTAGCATTTTGTATAACGAATAAGTTATTGTTATCAATATTATAGTCAACAATAACATATCAAAACTAAAGGAAACTTATTTAACAAAAAAAATTAAAGGAGACATCCGCAACATAGCATGTAAGCAATTATTGGAGCTCAACAAAAGATGTTGTATATACAACTGTATTAAAATTTGATATAAAGGTATTAAAAAATTTCTGCTCCAGAAAGCAGGTTATCGTTGTACAAATCAATATATAGTTACAAGAACATGAACATCAATGGAACAAATAGATCATAGCTCCTGGTTCCTTTATTGATATGTTATGTGTAGGTACTCTTTCACGAGGGACATCCTATATACCATATGGTTCCTTCCATGGAATAAACCTCCATCTACAAATCAAGATGGATGGGGAGAGCCTTTCATATCTTGGATGCATCGGACGTAACTTGGCTAAACGCGATAGCCGCCTTCGATCCCGATGGCCGGTCTAGATAGCTGCTGATGAATTCCCCAGCGGACAGGAGCTTGGGGAGGTCCACGTTGGTCTGAATGCCAAGTCCGTGAAGCAAGTAGACTACATCTTCCGTAGCAACATTGCCCGACGCACCTTTGGCATATGGACAACCGCCTAAACCCGCAATGGATGCGTCCACTACACTGATCCCCATCTGTTCAAGACACGGTTATTGTGAGAGTTAGCATCAGCTGCTCAAAACGGAAACGGGGTGGATGTACCAGTTACATTTCTGTGCTTATCACCTGAAGGGACACCAAAATATTAGCAAGAGATTGCCCATAGGTGTCATGGAAGTGTACTGCAAGCTTCTCGGTGGGCACGACAGCCATTACAGCTTCAAGCATAGGAATAACAGTCCCTGTTTGCCAAGGACGAACATGGTTATAATTTACTTTGAACATGCTGGCAACTGACATGGAATGTAACAACAACAACAACAAGTCGCATGTTCTGTCCATGGCCTAATGCAAAAGTAATGGAACGAAACCGTTACCTGGTGTAGCAACACCAATTGTATCACCAAGAGAAATTTCAAAGCAACCCATCTCGTAAAGTTCCTTGGCAACATACGCAACTTTTTCCGGAGAAATAGCTCCCTCCACCGGACACCCCACAACACAGGACACATACCTATAGATGGTAAACCAATTCATTCAAACAGATGGATAATATAATCCATAATGGCAGGAGTATTTGTGCAAACAGAGAGACCGTACCCACGAACAGGGATTGAGAGCAGCTTTGCGGCTTGAGTAACAGCTCGATAACGAGCAAGACTCTCCTCGATAGTACAATTGATGTTAGACTTGGAAAAGGTTTCAGAAGCTGCTGCAAAAATAGCAACTTCCTTGGCACCAGCTGCCACTGCTGCTTCAAATCCCTACACCAAAATACGATGCTCCTTTATTTAAAATTCTCAAGAAAACAGTGAAAAATTATTAAATATGCTGCCAATGATACTTACTTTTAAATTAGGTGTTAATACAGGTAATCTACAGCCCTTCAAGTCACGGACAGCTTTCATCACATCTTTTGCATCCGCTAACTGTTTTTAAGTCAATAGTACCGACAACGAAAACAACAAATTAATACTAAAATTAAAACTAGAAAACAATTAATTTTTAGTACAACTGAGAAAATATCGATCTTATGCCATATGAACAGGTGTAATGAACTATGAAGGAGACAACTGATCTCACCTGAGGAACCCACTTGGGAGATACAAAACTAGTAGCCTCAACCACTTGCAACCCACAGGACACTAGCCTATGGATCAGGTCGACCTTCACGTCTGTAGGAATGATATGTTTCTCATTCTGCAGACCGTCTCTAGGACCAACTTCTACTATCTTCACAAATTTCGGCACACCTCTCATAAACTGATTGGGACACAGGGAGCAAGAAAATTGAAATAAAATAGAGAGAATTATTGAACTGAACGAGAAGAACCAGCCATAAACTTTACAAACAAGAAATAAAATTTCATTTAATTCTAGAACTACCTTGTTCGTCACGTTCCTGCCGTTAGGCTTCAAGGTATGGTAATGATCCACAAGGTTTCTTGAATCACTTTTACTTGCATAGAGGTCAATGTTCCTGCCCACACCATTACTCCTTTGTTTGAAGGAGTCACAAGTGCTCGAGTCTCTTGTATGCCTTTTCCACGGAAACGTTTCTCTCGAGTACTCATATTCTTCTCTGAACAGAAACATGTATTATGAGTTCACTAAGTCCGCAACAAAACTAAGGCTTCACAAATCAAATGTCATAAGTGTGGGACACACATTGCAAAACTGAAAAAGGCGAAGACAAGCATCAACTTACTCGCAGCTGTTAGACGTGCTGCAATTCCTGCCTTCGATCCAGCAATTCCCCATTCCCCTGTCATCGGCCCTAGGTCGGCAAGACCCGGAAGAGAACCTCTGGATCCTGTCAATGGTGCTCATGCTCGGCAGTTTGTCAACACCTAGTGGCTCCTCCAGACTCGACATTGTGGCAGCAAACAAAGACAACGACCCACCAACTGCAATACAAACAAGCATCAGTTCAATCCGAAATCGAACAACAAATTCGGTTAACACAGGCACTTTATTCAAAATGATGAGAATTCAAATTTGTAGAAATGTTCAAAATTTTGCTTGACTTTAGAACTCAAAGCTAGTAAGCAACTTAGCCAAATTGCAGACTTAGAAGAACAAGGTTAAAGCTTCAACTAACAACTCACTAAACAATCAAAAATGGAGTACCCACCCAGTTGGTCCAATCAACAAAAAATAACACAGATTTGGCAAATTCCAGGTTCCATTAAATAAAGTTACAATCTTTACCCTTACCCTTCTTCAGAAATCCAAAATTGGGAAACTAGGGTTCCTCAGAAACACAAAGAAACCCTAGAATTTGGGGGGATTGTCTCCTTTTTCCAGAAATTTGATATCTTTCTGAAATAATTGAAAGTGGGTAGATGGAAAAAGGACCAAGGAGGCGCGGAAAACGTTGTAGTAGTTGGCCTTTCCTCTCCTTGATTTTGTCAAATTGTTTGGTGGGAGAAATTTCAAAAGATCCTCTCTTTTTTCCTATTGTTTTTTTTAAAAGGAAAAATTAACTTTAAGTACCTTGTAATATCTCAAAAATCATTTTACTACTTTGTATTATTGAACTCAGCAAATAAGTTAAATCACAGTCAATTAATATTAATTATTTCCACGAATAACATCAAATAAGTTAAATCACATTAATGGCCCTTTTCACTCCTCCTTCCCTCTCTTCTTCTAACATTATGGCATAATTTAACAAATCTCGACATTAAAATATTATTAACATATGATTCATATTTTTTTATCTTAACTCTTTGTTTCTCAATCTCCAAGGTATTAGGAAAATGTTAATGTGAAGCGATTAAGCATAGGACGATCATGTACAAATATGTTTACTAATCTTTGAAATCAATATGATTATTTTTTGTTAATATCATAACAAAAATTAAATTTATAAGTTAATTTAAATTTGAAATAGATAAGTAAATAGTTTGATAGAATTTGATGTCACCGTCAATAATTCTACAAACTAAGAACAACATCTAACCCCTTCTGTTGTGAGAGAGCTAAGATATGATATCTAGACGAGAAACCATATCGAAGGATTCAGCTACTTGGAAAAAATCGTTAACATCTGTTTCTTTGTATATTTAAAACAAATTATCGCATGTAGAGTTAAAATATTTTGTATAATTCTATGAAATCATTTATTGTCCTTATGCCATAATAAAAAATAACTGAGCTAATCATGCGTGAAAATCAAGTTTCCATTCCGAAAACACTGTCTTATTAATAAACATAAATTATATTCAATTCAAATCAAATTTAAATAATTTAATATATATTTTTGAATATCAGGTAATTTCATATTTGTGAGTTAGTTTTGTTCATAAAGATTTTGTTTGCTAAAAAGGCCCGTGAACGTCTATTTGATTAAAAAATGTCACAATAAATTCTAAAATATCAACAATTATTCAGTAGTCGCCATTATGATTAATATTTACTCCACACCGAGAAACTAACACAGACAAATGAAGTTGGTGGCGAGCACCACACGTTATGAGCTGTGGTTGCCGAGTCAATTTAGACTCCTCCTTTTCAAGATGTTGACTATTATTTTGTACTACAATACTTGGTTCAATTTATAATCTCTAGTCTTCTTTTTTGTTGGTCTCAATTTGACATAGGAAAAATCTTCAAAAAAAATTTGACATAGGAAAAGATTTTTATTTACATAAGCCCATCTCGACCGCCATAGTAGTTAGCTCGCTTGTTCACTTAAATAATCTTGAAACGATATCAGTTAACAAAAGAATTATAGTTAAAATTTATCACTATAAAATCAACTCAAAGAATCTCAATCTCCATAAAAACGAAATACAAATCATAAGGTCAAAAGGTCAAACCCGAACTTTTGCACTTTGAATTGAAAGTTGGTTTGGATTAATGTTATCATATTGGGCCTCAAACCGGCCTTACTCGGCCCAAGAAGCATGGCCCAAACGATCCCAGCAAATCGAAACGACCGTCCTTTTCCTCCTCGAAAACGACAGGAACCTCAAAAGCGCGAAAATGGAAAGAAGAAAAGAAGAGAACAAGTCAGAGGAAGAAGAAGAAGAAGAAGAAGAAGAAGAAGAGATTGTATGTTTGGACGGATTCTTCATAAACCAGGAGTACGTCAAAATTACTCTTCTACCCTTCTCCCTGTAACGGTTTTCCCTTCTTCTAATTTTCTTTTTCATTATACTTGCAGCTACCAGCTGACCACTTTCGCTTTTGGGTCCCACCAAATTGAGCTCCTCTGCCTCCAGTCCGCCTCCAGTAAGCTGGGAACCCCTCCCCTGTCCATATTTTATTAATTAATTTATGTTATTTTTTGGGGTCCTTGGTACGCTAACTGTTTGAGTTTATGTCTCTGGGAACCATTTGAATATTGTGGTTGTCGGGCCTCGGTTTGTTTGTTTCGAACGGCGTTGGGTGCTGACTTGGGATTGATTTTGGTTTGTGGAACAGCTGATTTTGATTTGACGGGGCAGTTGGTGTGGCCGGGGGCTATGCTTATGAATGATTATCTCAGCAAGAACGTTGATATCCTCCGTGACTGTTCGGTTATTGAATTAGGATCTGGTGTAGGTGAGTCGTTGTTACTTGTGGTTCACAATGCTAGCATTTTCCGGTTTACTTGGAGGTTGTTTTATAACATACGAATTGATGCAGACCAGTGTATAGCTAATCCATCATCTATGTTCAGTTCTAAAGCATTTTCTTCTGTTTGGTTGCATATTTCTTGAGCTTCTGTTGTTATACAATCTAACCAACCTCGGAGAGTGCCATGTGCAATAGTCTTGGCACTTGGCAGTTATAATGTGATTGCTTCATCTTCAATTGCAGGGATCACCGGGATTCTGTGTAGTAGGTTTTGTCGTCAAGTTGTTTTTACGGACCACAATGATGAAGTTCTTAAGGCAAGGTTGCTAGTCCACCTTCTGATAGTTTGAGATGTGTGCCATTTCTGTATTGGTTCTCTATTAAAAACTGACATTTTTTATTTTGATTTATCCTCCAGATCCTGGATAAGAACATAGAGCTTCAAGTGTCTTCTGAGAACTTCAATGCTTGCTCTGGTAACTGAAAATTTAAGAGTTGACTTGAACTATCTACCATAATGGCTTCAATACATGTCCAAAATTAAATTGCAGAATTGGCTGCTGCAAAGCTGGAGTGGGGGAATACCGATCATATTGAGCAAATTTTGCAGATATACTCAAAAGGGTTTGATTTAATCTTGGGAGCTGACATATATATCCTCAGTATCTACTCTTAATTTTTATCGATCAATATTCATTGACTACTTTTCTACTTCTGTTGGCATTGTGGGAGCAACACGATTAATACATGTCATTGCATTATCATTGGTTGCCTCAACAATGCATATTGCATCTAACTCCTTGAATAACAGCCAATTCCTTGACTATTGTAAGCTTTCAGCAATCCAGCATTTCTCCACTTTTCGACACAGTGGATCTTCTGCTTCGTTTTCGAGGAGAAAAGTGCAAATTCCTGCTAGCCTATGTTTCACGAGCCAAGACGTCAGTAACTTAATAGTTTTTGTCCTTTTATTTACTCTTAATGAACAATAACCAAGTACCTGCACATAAAGGCTATTTCCCTTCTTGTGTTTAATCTTTGGGGTCCTCTGCACCATCTTGACATCAAATTTGTTCTTACACTCTTGAGTTCAGGCGCATGTTTCATCATGATATCTTCGTTAAACTCTAGCATCAGTTCTTGTCCTCGTCTCCTAGCTGCTCTACGTTTCGAGTGAAATTGTTTAGTTGACCTCCTACCGACTGTGGTCTGTGATGAGTTACAAATTAGGATAGCATAAAGGTTGACATAAATATTAAGGTCTGCCATCTGTTGACAGTTTACTACATTCATACCACGTAACCAAATCATTCTTCTGTTTTGCAGCATGGACGTGCTAATCGTCCAGGAAGCTGAAAAGCATGGACTAAAGATGAACGAGGTAAATGATACTCGGTCCATTGTTGGGAATCTCGAAGGAGTACTGTTCGAGGTTTCGCTTCAATAGAAGCATGTAAAATCTGTCCAAGGATACCACATACCATCAAGACCATGAATGGCACCAGCATTTGCACAATTCAAGGACTAAGCGGTCTTCAAGTAATTGACAGGCAAAGAGCCAGTCTAGTTTGCAGGCTGGTGGATTGTCTGTGGTTCATCATATGATTGATCATCCAGAAACACAAGCACATCAAACTATTGCAGATTAAAAGACTGGATACGAATTTTGCTAGAAACAAAAATTGTAATAACATTTTTGTTGATTGATGAAGTTTACAATTGCATTGAGTTGGGTTGACATGTATACTAATTACAAGTTGCAATTTCAGTTAGCAACAATTGCCTCATCTAGCTAGATACAACAAACAATAACTGATGGAGTACACAACAGATGGAACATACAACAAGCATCAATGCCCACGACTGCAACACCAAAACCTTTCATCTAATTATTGTTTCTGTGCGTGCTGCAATCTGTGGGGGACCGTTCCTCTGTTAAAAATCATAAATAACCGGAGTTCTTGCTCCTGCAAACCTATTGCTTCTTTCATCTGCTTTCTGCTCATTAAGTCGTCGGACATTCCCTCAATCAACTAGGTGTCATTATCAGATTTCACATTGATCAAATTGCTCTACCGTACTTGGAGGAACTGCTTTGATCTTCATGTCCCCGTAGGATGCAATGAGCAACGCCTCGGCTCTTCCTGATACACGAGTGTTCCTGCGACATTAGTCCTATTTCCACAGTTTAAGACTCTGTAGACTCATATCTAAGGGCCTTCTAATGAACAAGATGCATTCCATGATTGACTGCAGACAGGATGTACACTGCAGAGCAAAGGGTTTCCCCTCTGCAGAAGTTACCATAAGATGTACCATGATCTTTTTTTCTCTGAAGCGATGAACTCAGCGACGGAAACAGCATAGATGCAATCCTTCTACTGTCATCCTGCCAAAAGATAGACCACGTGATGAAAGACCAATTATCTGCAAGTCTTCGTAGGCACATTTTGCAACAAATGAAGCCAGAAAGGTGAGGATTTTAGAAGCATGCCAACCTTGGTTGAACCATTTCCAGAGAGTTGAAATTGATTCTTCCATGTCATAGATGGCACTGGAACCACAGTGAACCCGGAGGCTACCAATGCTCCGATCCACGCTCCATAATTAAAGCCTCCACCCCACCATCCCTTCATTGCAAAGGAAAACATCTTTCAGCACTATCTCATAACTCATTAATTCCCGAAGTGCTGCGACTCTAAAACAAAACGATTATGGGTTTGAACACACGCAGACAACAGGGACACAAATAAGTTGCTGGCGAC
>SOPF01027781.1:105971-150635 GCA_012979155.1 Hypericum perforatum
GTGTTCAAACATACTGGAAAAATTAACCACTTCCTAGTCCTGATCTCAATCTTTGCTTGAACATACATAAGGACTATGACAACATGCATTGCACAGACGATTGTTGTTTCTAAGTCAGTTACATTATGCTCTCCTTTGATAACATACATTGAAACAGGACCGACTACTTTATCAGTATGGATAAAATAAAAACAGAAGCGGTTAATGTAAGAAAGACTATGCATTAGCAACAAAAGCAGCAAGCTAATCTTCCCAGCAGTGAAGGAATACTTGCCAGCTTGCCATCTTGTGGAAATGGGATTGATTGCTCTATGTAAGCAGTAGTTCCTACACCAATGATCCACGAAAGGTTTGTTATTCACACATAAGCAAGTGTGATAATGCATAGCCAGATAGTTTTAGAGCATAAACAATGAAGGCCCATCCTTCATATTAGAAAAATATTCAAGTTTCACAAACCAGAAGCAGAATTCACCTACCATGATATCACCCCTAATTTGCAACAAGTTGAAACTAGTCCAATTGTCTCTTCAGCAAATTGATAAGAGAAAGACGAAATTTCATTGCAGTGGCAGAACATACACATACCATGTGGTGCGTCGAAACTACGAAGCAATTGAACAATGGACTTGACGTCTAAACGTTTTCGAACTCTCTTTCCAACCATTACTGGCAAGTGAGGGGAGTCAAACACCTGGAATAAGGAGGCAGATACATCTAACACAATGTCAAATCATGGCCCATTTCCTTTTGCACATGGAATCAGGAGTTCATATCAAGCATACAGCTCAAAACAAGACAACAATTTTTTGCGTTATTTCTCCAACAGTCTAAAAATGTAGAAGCCTATCCAGCACTTTCTTTTTCTCTTTAGCCATTAGCCGCTTAACTTATTAACAAGCTACCCAATTTTTCGTTACTGTTATCTGAAAGCACACTTAATATTGCTATGTCAACAAAATAAACAACTTGCAATAATTTGAACATAATCCGACGCAATGACATGAAACCTCCAAGGTATTTAACTGCTAGTAACTCTGATTAAAGAGTCCTCCCATCTAATACATCACAAGCGTTATATTCCATTTCACTTCAAATTAAGCACCAACCTCTAACCATAGTAAATTCACAACTTTCATAAACTAGCCCCACGTTTTCGGTCGAACCAACATACCATTCAGTCAACCGAACTGACTAATCTAGGTTGGAAAAGCTCTCCCTACATTCTCGTGGCTCAAACTCGAATTTGCTCCAGAGCAAACGAAAAAAGAAACCAAAAAAGGAATAAATAGTATGCATTGGAGGAGCTAAACCTGAGCACAGCAAACATCACCATCCTCAGGCCTCAAAAGGGCAACAGCCCCGGACACATCCGGATCAATGCCAACGACCCAATTTCCCTCAGCCAGACCCACATTGGCTAACCCGTCCAAGTCGCCTCCTTTCGGGCTCCACCCGCCCGGCCGGACAGAATTGGGAACTGGGCAAGCGAGGGATTCCAGCCAGCTCTCCTTCACTTGCACTTTGGGAACTGCCCCGGCCCTGGACAAGGGTTTCTTCCTTGTAAGAGGAGGAGAAGAAGAAGAGCTAGAGGCTCTTGCTTTCAAGGCTTGGAAGAGGTTAAGCTTGAAGGAGGATGGTGGGTTGGGGTGGTTGGAGAAGAGGAAGTGTGCAAGTTTCATGTGGGGTTGGGGTTTAAGGTGGAGACTTTGGGTTTCCATGTAAGAAAATGGGCAAAAAGAATGGTTCTTTTATCTTCAAGTGGAGTGAGCTGCTTACAATTTTTTGGGAAGAAGCTATAGAGACAACAAGAAAGCGGGGGAGATTTTTCTACGATGTTTCTTTTTCTTGTTCCTCCCCTTTGGAATTCTACCCTAAAATTAGAAATGTAAATTGAATTAGTTATTTCGGTTATTGCAAATATTTTTGATAAATAAATTGTGATTATACTATATTTGCTAGGGTTTGAAGTTTGTTAGGTTATATGTTGTTTAATGGTTATATATTAGGGTCGAATTTGATTCAAACAAAATTTGACTCGAATTTATGATGTTCGATTTTAATACTGTTAAATTTTTATTTATCGAGTAATTATTCAGCTGCTATATTTTAGACATTAACCTTAGACCCACTTTGAAAAATTAATTCATTCGAACTAAGTTTCGCTGTTAAGATTATGATGAGATTGGGTTTTTCACAAATCATGGGTCCGAGTAGCTCTTTTAGAACTGTTGGGCCAATGCCCATCACTGATCCCCAACTATCGCAGGCTCACGCCCAACATGAAATATTATTGTTTTGTTGTTCATTTTAATTAAAATTAAATTAATCGGTTCAAAATATGTTATAGTTTGGTTGCAAATACATTGACAATTGTGAGAAGGAAATCTTTCAGCAAATCGGTCCTAAACTACGTCATTGAATAAACCTTTCTTCGTCTTCGTCAAAATCCCGATTTGGATTTTTCATAGGGCAATCAGAGAAATTTCTGAGATGGGTTTGCATTTGATTCTCCTCATGATCGTTTTGCACAACATTTCAACGACCTTGCGAAGACCAGTATAATAATACAAGAAAAAAGTGAGCAGTTTGTACATATTAGTTCGTTAATTACAAGAAAATAACACTAAGTCATGTGACGACGAGTGATGATAAAAACGAATGAGCCGAGTGACCATTTGGTCCAGTGGCATTGTTTCCACTCATGTAGGGCGAAGTTCAGGGTTCGACTTCTGGTATGAACATTTCTGATGTAATAGAATAGAATTTAGAATAGGATATCAAAAAAAATGATAAAAACGAAGGAAATAAGGACTCAAAATGGGTTAGTGCTTTTTAAGATTAGACTAGACAAAGTGGGTTAGTGCTTTTTAAAAGTTTAATTACATCAAAAAATTTAATTTTAATTTTAAATTACAAAATACGATATTATTATATTTTAAATGTATATAATCTATTACTATTTAACATATTATTCTACTTGATAATGAATTAATAGATTCTGTAAAAAAAACATAATACTAACATATAATATATTCGTGGATAATCAGGAGTCGAATCAAAATTATCTTCTCAGTTTCATGGTCCAAAGAGTTGACCATAATAGTTTGAACTTGCGGTAATAAATCAGCCAAGAAAAAAAAAAGTAAACACCCTCTCCGACTCCAAGTATGATTCTAAGTGCTAAAAACCAAATCACCGTTGAATGATAACTTAGAAGTCTATCAAAACATGCCTCATGCCGTTCATATATATACACCCAGGAGCCGAGGCATTCCTCATTTCAAGCAGCAATTTCCTCTACAATTCAATAATCCAATCTCCAAAATCAACCTCAATTTCCTCCTCAAAAGAAGGCCAAGCAAACCAAAATAATATATATTATTATTTTAGCCAAACATTTTGATATATACTAGGAATTGATCACCATGTCATCTTCATCATCTCGATCCTCAAGTTCCTTTGATGATATTATGATGGAATTCTACAGCCTTCCCACAAGCCCCACCAAAAAGCCATCACGAAGATCTTCACATAGTTGTGATCTAGGAGCCAACCAAACCAATCCTTGCCATGTTGCATCAGGAGATAGCGGATCATACTGTCTGGACGACGACTTCAAATTCGACACGAGCAATCAACTCTTCGTGGATGAGGACGAACTCGAGCGACCGCAGAGCAGGCGTGATCACCGCCATTATCCGCGCAAGGGTTCACTTCCTGCAACGGCATTTGCGGATGAGTTGTTTTGTGATGGCCGAGTTATGCAGCTCAAGCCTCCGCCTCGCTTCTTCTATGCGAACAGCGAGGACTCTGATACCTATGCATCACTCCCCGCCACCCCAAGGTCGATGAGCTTGCCGCGGAAGATTCTGTTTCCTCGTCGAAACTTGTGGAATGACGATTTTGATCCGTTCACAACGGCTATGGAGAATGTCAAGTTGGAAAAGAGAGGACAATCTTGCAATGAGCAGAGTCACAGGCGGGCCTGGTTTATGTCAGCAACGGAAGACATGGAGCACAATAAGAAGGCCCAGGAAGAGTGGACTCAGGTGGAGCCCATCTTCAGCCCAAGAACTCGGGTGGAGCCCATTGGATCTTGCTCTATTTGGGCTTCAGGCATGATCAACGGAAGACCTCCCGTTCTCAGGCCCAACAAAGACCAAATAGGCCCAATGAAGCTGGCCGAGCCCAAGGGCGTTATCTTTGCGAGACGGGCCCAGATGGTGAGGATGGACTATGACTGGCCCAAGAAGCCCAACATGGTAGAGGCAACAACAAATGAGAAAGAGATCAAAGGAGATAAGAAGAAGAACAAGAAGCTCAAGAAATTCCTTAGGAAGAGTCACTCAATGATCAAGGCCATTAATGGGCACCTAAAGCAAGAAGATGTTTTTTGCCCTTAAAGATTCCCAAATCCAAAAACTTTAGGAAAAATAGCACCAATTTTGAAGAAATAGATGCTGTTGAGGTGACCCAGATGACTTTATTCCATAACAAGCCTAAACTGCTTCTATGCACGGAATTTGGAGCCAAATATGCAAATTAAAATTGCACACATTGGCCTGTTAATAATTAGGACGTTACGTTTATATCAAGCTTAAGGACATATTGTTTAATATTCATATTGTTTACAATATTGTTTTGCACATAATATTATCATTGATTCCCTTTGATCAAATAAATTCGTTTTTCATGTCGCAGTTGGCAAATACATTGGCCAGTGGCCACCCGAAAAAAAATCAATGTAACTAATGTGAAGTTAATTGGTATGTCGAGTCTAATTCATTCAAGTGTAATTAAATATATAGAAGACTCGCCTGCGTTTTTTAAGAAAATATGGGATTCAGCTTTCGACATCCGGCATAAGCAAGTCGCTTTATTCGAACAAAATCAACATAGTAGAAGGAGGTTAGGGTCTAGGGAAGATTAAGAACAATCACGAAACCTGAGTACTCATTTAATTCGAAAATCCCAAATTTTCCAAGAGGTAGATGTTGTATTTATATACTTAGTCAGCAATAGCACAGTTCAGCCCTATGGCTTGCTTATTCGGAATTTTAGTAAATTTTTCATATTTATCGAAATTTTGTTGATTACTATTATTTATTGAATTTCTTAGAAATTGACCACTGAATTAAATCTCCATTTCTGATATTCTGGTGTGGAACTTCGAATTACCAAAATTTACCAAATGGCAAATTCATGGACGGATCTAAAAAATTTATACTATTGGAGCAAAATATTTATGTGCTTCATGCAATTGACAAAAAAAAAATCGTACAGGGACAAATTAGTCAATATCAATGAGGGCATATTCTTTTTTTCTATTAAATATATACTCATAAAATTATTTTTTTTAAGCAATTGCCCCCACATAGCCTCGTATAGATCCGTTCCTGATGGCAATTACCATTTGTGCAACTTTAGTTATGATTTGCTAAATAGTGCTCGAAAATTAGTTACAGATAATTATCAAAAACAAAGTTTTAAGGTTGAGCTGGTAAATGGAGATTTTGTAAACTCCTTAAGGATTAAAGATAAGTTTGTCTCTTTATAAATTGTATTCAGACTAATTTTGAATGCATCAATCGAATATGAATTTCAGATATTTTTTTAAAAAATTGTTGCTTGACTCACAGATAACTTTAAAATTGAATATTGGAGGTTAGGAACATATCGTTTTTTCATATATAAAATATTTTGAGCATTTCTATGGTGTAACTTTTTTAATATCTCCATTCGTGAACTTTAAAACTAAACTTTCTTTTCATGAAAATTTAAACAGCATTTAGACAAAGTTTTGATATGATGAGATTTTTTTTTTTTGAGATCCTATTCTAATCCTATTCTATTACAAATTATGCTTAAGCCAAGGTTTGAACCTTGGACCTCCACCAACTCAACACCTCCTCATACTACTAGGCTACTAGGCCACGGGTTGATATGATGAGATTTGGTTATCACAAATCATGGGTCCGAGTGGCCTTTTTAGAACAGTTGGGCTCAAGCCCATCTTTGATACCCAACCATCATAGGTCCAACACCAGAGGAGAGATTGGTAAGCTCTTCTATTATGGTTAATGTTTTCTCATTAGAGGGGAGTATCGATTTTCAATAAATTATCTTATATGTATATGTCATATCTGTATGGTCTCTAATTTGTCTCTAAATGTTGATTATTGATTAATCGTTTTCTATATGGCCCACAATTGACGAAATCTTTAACCAAATCGGTTGTGGGTTAGCGTTTGATTCTCTTCTTGATCGTTTTGCACAACATTTCAACGAGATTGCGAAGACCAATATATAAAACAAAATCTAAAGTGAGGAATTTGTATGTATTAGTTCGTAACTTACAAGAACGCATTCCTATCGCATATGGTGAGAGATGATAAAGACGGACGAGATAAGGACACAAAATGGGTTTATGCATTTTAATACTTTTATAATCAAGCAATTATATATCAATTTGGTGGATTTTAAATTTGTCATAAAGTTTCAAGTTTGAATTATTAAACTATGGCATTATTAGATTTAAATAATTTGTTATTATTTGTAATCTTGTTGTACTTAAATTTTAATAAGTAGATTCCATAATGTCAAATCATTGTTTTGGATAATAAGTGCGGCGACTCAAAATTATCCCCCTTAATTTCATGGGTCCAAAGGGTTGACCGTCATAGTTTAGACTTGCCATATAGAGACAATAAATTGGCAAATAAAAACAGTAAACACGGTCTCCAATTATTATTTTAATCGCTAAAAACCAAATTAACAATGAAGGGTAAATTGGAATCTTAAATAAAAATAGGCCTCAAGCCGTTCATATATATATACAACCAGGAGCATGTCATTCCTCGTATCAAGCAGCAATTTCCTCTACAATTAAAAATTCCAATCACCAAAGCAACCTTAATTTCCTCCTAAAAAACCAAAGAAACCAAGTTAATTGAATTTGTCACCATGTCATATTCATCATCTCAATCCTCAAGTGATGGTTCCTTTGTTAGTGCATCTTCATGTCCAACTAGGACACTTAATGATAATAATTTCGATGAAAGTATGATGGGTTTTGACAGCCTGCCTCCAAGCCCCACCAAAAAGGCATCATGGAGATTTTCATATAGTTGTGATCTTGGAGCCAACCCAACCAATCCTTGTCATGTTGCATTAGGAGATGGCGGATCTTCCTGTCTAGACGATGACTTCGAGTTCAACACGAGCAGTCAACTCTTCGTCGATGAGTACGAATTCGAGCGGTCGGAGAGTGCAACGGAGAGGATGCATGATCATCCCCAGTGTCTACACAAGGGGTCACTTCCTACCATGGCATTTGCGGATGAGTTGTTTTGTGATGGCAGAATGATGCCACTCAGGCCTCCGCCTCGCTTCCTCTATGTGAACGACGAGGACTCCGGCACATACGGCTCGCTGCCCGCCATCCCGAGGTCTACAAACTTGTCACAGCAGATCACGTTCCCTTACCGGAGCTTGTGGAATGATGAATTTGATCCGTTCACGACAGCTTTGGAGAATGTCAAGTTAGAAAAGAGAGAGAAGTATTGCCATGAGAAGAGTTACAGGCGAGCCCGGTCCATGTCACCAATGCGGGACGTGAAGCCCAATAAAGAGGACACCGTGGCCCATGACCAGGCCCAGAAAGAGTGGACTCAAGTGGAGCCCATCTTTAGCCCAAGATCTCAGGTGGAGCCCACTGGACCCTACTCGATTTGGGCTCCCGACATGACTGATGGAAGACCTCCCATTCTAAGGCCCAACAAGGACCATAAAGGTCCAATGAAGCTGGCCGAGCCCAAGGGCGTGATCTTCGCGAGGCGGGCCCGGATGGTGAAGATGGACTATGACTGGCCCAAAATGGCAGATGCAACAATGAATGGGAAAGAGACCGAAGGAGATAAGAAGAATAACAAGAAGAAGAAGATCAAGAAATTCTTCAGCAAGACTTACTCAAAGACGAAGGCCATTGAATTTGATGAGCACCTAAAGCAAGAAGATGAGGCTCATTTGAAGATTCCCATGTCCAAGAACTTTGAGAAAAAGAGCACCAAATCTTTGGGATGGGCCCAGGCCCAGCCCATTTGTGAGGAGAAGGACCAAGTGGCTGAAGCGACCAAGATGACGTTAGTCCATTACAAGCCCAAGCTTCTTCTATGCATGGGATTTGGAGCCAAATATGCAAATTAAAAATTTCCCACATAGGCCCTGTTAATACTTAGGATATTAAGTTTCTGAAAATCATATTGATTAAGATTCATGTTGTTTGTAATATTGTTTTGATGTAAATGATATTGTCTTTAATCAAATAAATACATTTTCTAGTCACAACTTTACATGTGTAATTATTGCACCTATAATTGATAAGTCGAATCTAATTCATTATATACAAGATTCGTGTGTATACAAATTTCGTGCAAAAATGATCCCGTTTTTGCATATGATCACGTCTTCAACACGTCGATCTTTATCGCTTGAAGCTTAGAATATTTGGTGGAACTATATCTTCAAGTTAAAGCAGCTGCACTGTGGACCAACGAATAGATGAAAGAAAGGTACAACTTCAAGTCTTGCTCAGTGGGAGACGGGAGTGCTTATTCATTGAAATCTTATTATATTTATATATATTGATTGGCATAAGAATGTACAACAAAATCCATATAAATGGGAGACAATACACTTTAATTGGTGACCACATGACATAGTCAATGTGGTCCAACAATAAAAAGATGCAAAGGGAATGGGCATAAAAAATGAAGAGATTCTTAAAAAAGAAGAAGCAAGATTGGCCCTCATCTTCGTTTTTTCAACTTCTACAAGCTGCTCTCCTATTTGAGAAAAAGAAGTGATGGGAACAATCTGTGTTATATAAATTGCAGAAGCATGTTCTTAGCCTATTCCAAGACATCAGCTGGCCAGATCCGCTTCCACGTGGAGATCTCGTCGTTGGCGTATATCTTCCTGATTCCCCCATAAAACCCGTCCGCCTCATTCCCTTCCTCCCTATGGTCTTTCCTATTTACCGCGGTGCATCTCCACCGCGAGCCGGGCGTGTATTGATGGAACTCTAGAATTACAGTGTCTGCAGAAGGAAGAACGTAAAACACATCAGCCACTCGAAGATCCATTTGTGCACGATATAGACATAGAAAAGAAGCCGGTTAGCAAAAGATCATGTCTGGATTCGATTGCATCCAACAGTTAGATATAGAAACTGAATGAATAAACAATTACAAGGTAGAGGAAGGATCCACATGATAAAGTTTCAATCAGCAAAGAAAAAGGTGACAGATAAAGAAAAGAAAAGAGTATTTTTTTTTTGTGTGGTTGGCACTTAATATTCCACTGAGACATTGGTTAACACAATGCCGGTGGAAGTTATGACATGTCGAAGGTGATTTGTCTGGGGGACCGATCAAATTGCACAAACTTTAGTGGTCCAAGCTATAGAAAGTGGGATTCAGGAAAAGCACTTCGCAACGATTCGGTATCATTTGAAGGAACCATGGTTTTCGACAAGCACGATCGGAATTCCGAACCCACATTTAGCTGTGTCGACACAAGACTCTCTTGTGGTCCAGGTTCATTGAATTCTTTAGTGATGATAGTACTTCTCAACATTTTTGTCGCTTCACCTTGCCCGAAGCGAATGGAATCTAAAAAAACCAATCTTTCCATCCCCAAGTTGGACTTGTTCTCTATTGATACCTTAGTTGATGACATGAAACCATAAATAAGGGCTACTTGCAAGGAATATAGAAAGTTATAACTCACCGCTATTAGGACAAAGGCAATAGCTCTCGTTTCCATCGCATGATTCCAAGTGACCGACAACACCGTACCACCAACCTGCAAATATGCATGGGGAGCACTAATCAATCACCAAAAACAGATCTTATGATCTAATTATATATCTGATAATCATGTTAGGTACCAAATTTTTTAAATGAAGTACACATCTTTGTAGATTTAGATAGGCTACTTGCAAATTTTAAAAGATTCTTAAGAATCTCCTCAATATAAAAATGTGTCATATGGTCTCTCTACCCCTGGCTGACAAGAAACAGCAGTTTATGTACGCCTATAACCTAGCAGCCTGCAATATAAAACAAAAGGGTTGTCTCCAGCTTCCATGTCCTAGTCCAGACTATATTAGAGATTTTTCTATTGATGTGTCCAACTACCTTTGAATGGCCCAAAGACTAGTTCAAACTTTGGGTGGACGGACTTGGAACAGCTTTATGATCATGCATGGTGTAAGCAAATAGAAAGCATATAGGTGATTAAGAAGTTGCGGGACTTTCGAGTACTAACCATATGGGAATTCTTTGTTTCTCCTCCACTGGATCTCGATGTGATTGCCGGGTTTCAAATCACTTAGGCAATCCGAGATGTGAAGATCGAGCGGAGAGGAATCAATAGGCGGTGCTCTAATCCTTTCCCATGGAACATTATGCTCCATGGCGATCGCTCTCCTCCCGTGCGGCGGGTATCTGAAATAGGCAAAATTCAAAAATATAAGAACAAGTAATTAATCCAGCTGATATCTAACTTCTTAACTGAATGAAAATACTTCTGCAATAAAAAGCTAGGCTGCAAGAACCGGATGAGCAAGGATATGCAACCAACCTGGCTTGAAATTTATCGGCGCGAGGATCGTAACTAAGCTCAGCATCATAGCAAGACAGCATGAACCCGACATGCCCGTTCTGCTGTTCACAACAACCAAAACCCATGATTAGGAACGAAAAGAACAACAAACTTTACGCAAATGTACGACACGACAACAACAACCAGAAAAGACTAGAGAGCTTTACAGAACCTAGCATCAATACCTCGCGGTTGTAGACTTGAGCAGGGAACCAAAACCTTCCGGTTTCGAGTGCAAGGTACCAAGACATAATTGAATCTTCAGGCAAAGAGATCTTCTTCCTTTGGCTGCCATGTTGATCAACCTTCGACTTACTAACAGAAAACGTAGGCCAAAGCATAGCAATCAACCTGAAAAGGCCTCTCTGTTTCCCTTCCTTGGACCTTCCCATATCCTTCCTCGAAGCCATTTGCCATTGCCACTCCCTATAAGCAGCAGGGCCAATGACCTTACCCCATTTCTGCTTCATGTGCCTCTCCCAAAAATGATCACTAATGCACCTCTCCCTTAAAGAAGCATTCACACCAGCCATACTACAAAGTTCAGCAGGTGGCAGCTTCTCTAGAATACACTCCAAAGTCAAATCAGGCAGGTCCAAGATCGACATCCCCGGTGCTTCAATTCTTGGTGCCTCCAAGGAACTTGGGGCTGAAGCAAAGGGAATCCTCCTCTTCATGGACATCTCCCTCCAGGGGAATCTCAATCTAGTGAGGAAATGGTAACCCTTTGAGAGGCTGTTCCTTTCGAATCCCAAGTAAGGGAAAAGAAGAAACTCTTTCCAGGACCCAGGTGGCAATATTACCAATCTCATGTCACTTGCCCATGGAGGGAGTGGCTTCAAAGATAGAGGCTTTAAGAAAAGAAAGAAGGAGAGACCAGTGATCAACAAGTAAAGTAGCATTTAGAAAAAAAGTTGCTTGCTGGTCTAAAAATTAAGACTTCCAAGCAAAAAATTAGGACAAAAAGATCCTAAAGGAGCAACTTCCAATTCCTCACAATCTCTCCTTGTTTCTATTCTCTCCTTATCACCACAGCCCACCTTTTAATTATCGAATGATGACGAGTTCAAACTTATAGGGGTGGGAATGTGATGACTTTGACGAGTAAACACACCTCCTTAAATCATGTGATTTTTATTGGCTCTTCAAGGTAGCCCACCAAAAAGAACCAATGGCTATGTGGGCCCCACCTCCTTCTCCTCAACCAATTCTTAATTAGATTTATCTATCAACTACTTAAACCCAACCGTAGGAAATTCAATTGTCACCCAAAAAGGCCAAAACTTTTACTATTCCCACCTTTAGCCAAACTCAAAAACGAAGAAAATAAGATAAGATGGCTTTTACCCGCCAACAAGAAACTATATTCTTACAAGACAGAGTTCCAACAGCTGTCAATTTGGAAGGGAAAAATCAAAACAAAAATACCAAACCTGGTAGGACTCAATATTTGACAAATCTAGAAGAATGAATATTGAAAAAATGTGGGTTGGTTGGTGGGGCTGCTAAATAATCTTAAAGATCTCAGATATGGGTCTGTCACCTGGAAATTGGAATTCCAAGGGAGAACAACAAAGGGTATTAATAAAAAAAAGAAACTTTATTGTAAATGTCTAGATGCAGAGACCCATATCCATCTCAGGTTAATCTCAACAAAAATCTTAACGGGGTCAAGGTAAAGGTGAAATCTTTAAACATCCAATTAAAAATTAAATGGGGAAACAGATCAAGTTGGTTGGATTTGGGTTGGGATGCACACAATTAGGTGCACCCAACCAACAATTTGTTTTCAAAAAATCTCAAATAATGAGGAGGGGTCCTCTTCCCTCTTTTTTTTTTTTTCTCTTCCTCTATGACTTGAACCAAGGACAAAGACAAGTCAACAAAGGAAGGAAAGGGAGGAGACAAAAGACAAAGAAGAGGCAACTTATGGGGAAAGAACCAAAGAAACAGGGAATTAGGCCACCACCCTTTAACATTCACCCACACCACAAATATCTCTCCTCTTTCTCTCTCTAAAAATTGAAAGAAGGAAGAGAGCCAAGTTGGGGTGAAAAATAAAAACAACTTCTAAAAAAAATGTTTGGGTGAAAATAAAAGAAGGGTCATTGACTCATTTGAGTGTGTGCCTATGATTTGGCGCTAGCAAAGTTTATATTTTAAGCCGAGTTTTCAAATTTAAAATTCTTGTAATATATATACGCAAAAATATGCTATATACTTCTTACCAGGTGGCGGTGTGGTTCGGTGGGTATTGGATGGAAGATGCGAAAAAAGAAGAACGCAGCTTGAAGGATGACATGCAACAAAAGAGAGCATCTGGGTTCTGGGTTTTTTTTCACTCTAGGAATCTCTTGGTGTTCTAGAAGATTTTACTACCATTTAATTTTTTGACTTGCTAAAATTTTAATAATAATCATATAAATATATAGATATCAGTAGTTTCAATGTTAGAATATCAAATAAATTTTTAAATGAAATAAGAATACCATATAAGTTTTTATACTTGGACAAAATAAAATTTTAATTAGAGATAAATTTATTAAGAATGACATTCTAATAACTTATTAAAACCATTTAAACATACACAATATCATTTTAACAAATTGAAAAAAATTAGTATATCATAGTGAACAAAATTATGTTATATTTAGGACAATCATATACTACTTATGACATACATGACTGAATTGAGTAAAAAAATATATTATGAGGACTATTAAAAAGTAATCTCCACCATGGAGATTGTTTTTAGTCCATTGGATGAAAATTTTGAATTAAAATTTTAATTTAACAATTATTATATTTGAGGATAAAATTGGTACTAGACTAATAAACTAAATCTCTAATTATCTATTATTTCTTTATCACACCTAATTTTTAAATATCATCTAGATTTGCTCTATCTACATTTAATTTCAAAACAACCAAAAAAACCCTAAATAAAACCACCCTGTTGCCGGCTCAGTGGTTCTTTCTGTCCGGTTTCGTCTACTCTGACCAGGTACAATTCACTCCGTCCACCATAAAGCATAACCGATGATTGTGTTTTCGATTGTTTGTCTTTGAATATTGGTAGTGCGTAACATCAATATTGGTACCAGTAGCTATGAATATTGGTACGAAGTGACAGTAATATTGGTATCAAGGTTGTGAATATTGGTACCCAGTAGTAGTAATATTGGTAGCAAATGTCCTTTAATATCGGTATTTGTTTAATATTGGTACTGATGTTCTTTAATATTGGTACCGGTATTCTTTAATATTGTTACCAGTATTCTTTAATATTGTTACTTAGTACCAATATTGGTACCAACATTTTTTTAATATTGTGACCTTTGTTATGCAATATTGGTATATTTGTTCTGCAATATTGGTATATGTCTTCTACATAATATATAGTTTGATTGTGATTGTTTTTGCTAACATGACGTTTGATTTTGTAAGAAGATGAAGAAAAAGGGAGATGAAAAATGCAATATAAATTAAGAGAAGATGTCAGAGAAGATGAACATTTGTAATATTTTGGAGGTGTAATTATTTTTTAGAGATTTTAATTTTTGAATTTTGATCAGTTACTAATTTAATGACATGATTTTAAGAATTACGATTCTATTTAATACTTTCCTATTTTTTAGGATTATAATTAATTAGTAGTATATCAATGATACTCTCCTCCCTATCACGGGGAATTGCGGATTGGCGGTAGAGACTAGGCAGAGAAAGTATCGGCACGTGACATGGCGCCTAAGATATTCCCAATGCGATGGACTAGGGCGGCCCTCTGTTTTCATTATTGTCTGCACGTGAACGAGGGCGGGGGCCCACTAAAGAGTGAAACTAGCTGAATTTCTTTTAGAATAGTTTAGGGTGTGCAATTTTTTGTCTTAAATTATGTTTGGTGCTAAAAAAAGTTTGGACAAAGTGAAAATTTGTTCAGGTTTACCTTCTATTTTTTGTTTCAGAATTCAAATAAATTCAACATTATGTTTTTGGATACAATTAATTTTTGTTAAGTTTAATATAATTGATTTGATACATATTTTCAAATACCCTTATTTTCTCAACGCAACAATTATTTCTTTAAGTTTCATTCATTTTTCTTTCTCTGGTCGTAACATTTTTCATTGCTTTTTTTTTTTGTGATAACCTTCTTCATTACCAGATGTCAATTTTTTATTTATTATATTTCACTAGCTAACGTCTACATATATATCAACCCAGTTGTAAATCATGTTTATGAAATATGTTCAAAACAAAGCCGACCCACATCAAACCACATATTTCAAACATGATAAATTTTATACTTAAATAAATTATTTTAGAAAAAAATAAATTACATGAATTGTAGATTTATTTAGATTTAAGAACTTGGAAAGAAGGATAATTTAGTCATATTACTCTATACGGTATCTTGATTTGAATGATTTTAAAAATGGTACGAAAAATAATATTGTGTCCAAGCATGTCCCGTCGTATCTCGTTCTTGTCATGTTCATGTTTGTCATATCGAGAATACATACCAAACTCACCCTTACAATTTTATTTAGATTTTTTAAAAATTCTAATTTTATTTTGGTAGTATATTATTCAAGCTGAATATATTAAAAATATTTAGATTTAGATGTGATTTATTCGATCCACTTGTAGATATGTGAATAAATTATAATTGTGAATGGTGAATAATTGTTTTTTTAATTGATCTAGGCACTTCAAAATTGCGGATAAGTAAATATTCAGTACCATATCATTTTAATCAAGATATATACCAAAATATAATTACATTCCAATCATACTAAAATTTAATCTATCGAAACTATTAAAGGGCGGCCCTGACGTTAAAGCCGTTACCTGTTGGCTGGTGGAGTTGGTAAACTTCCAACCTCTTCTCTAAATTTGACGTGTTTTTATTGTACTTATGCACTACAATTTGTCAATTTTTTTACGGGAGTTAGTTTTAGATAATTATCAAATAATGGTTCTTCATTCGTTGTCTGGGATTAGTATGAAATTGTGCAGTCGTAAGCAATTTTTTTTTTCGGGGTAAAAGTGATTTCATTTATAAAATAGAATAGGAGATACAGCTAAAGTAGCAACAGTCAAGGGAGCTTACATCGAGAACAAATTACCCACAACATATGACATTTCTTTCGTTAGAACAAAGTTGCAGCCGTCGGACCTCATTAAAAACCTATCTGGTAAATCTGCTCTCGCACGATAAACCCGGAATAAGAAAAGAGTGCACCGCAAAAAACCGCTCTAGCGATAACACTGCAGAACTAAATGCCATATATTGACCCAGTACAAAATTGAACCGAGACACAAAACCCATTACAACCAAATGTCCTATCGAAACTAACCAAGAACCATCTAGGGCACCGCACGAGACAAAGCCACCGAGATGACAAGTAGGCCTGAAATAGACCTGAAGCACCAATCCGATGCGAACCAGCCTTATGTATTCTTCAGGCGCTCTATTTCTAGAATTCCTGTCAACATCGATGGGGGAAAAGAAAAGAACTGGAAGCATACCTCATTTTCTAATTGTAGTTTCATCAATGTATGAGCTTCTTCATTACCACCACGGCGCGTGAAGCTAAAAGAAACGCCCTCGAAACCTTGAGCCACCAATTTGCAGTATGTGACCAACAAAGCGAGGTCACTTCTGTTTTGCTCCTGTCTATTCAAAGCCTGCACCAAAGAAAGACAATCAGACTCAAAGCAAACGTACCTGAGACCAAGAGCCAATGCAAGCTCAATGCCGATAAGCATGCCGCGAGCCTCTAATAGGGTTGGATAAATGGGATTCTCGTAGCTTCTAACAAAAGAGGCAACAAAAGTTCCGTACTTGTCATACACCAACGCTCCAACTTGAGAAGCCCCTGAAGTATTAGTTCCCCCTTCAGAATTGACTTTAAACTATCCTGATTCATGAGGCCTCCACACCATAGCTAAGTTAACACTCTCCGTAGATTGTTGTTTGTGGGCAGTGACATATTCTAACCATAACCTATGAATAGAATCCAGAACAAATAGGGCATCATCAAAGCTTTTGTTATTAAAGACAACCTTGTTTATCACTTTCCAAATGCCCGATAGTCAAGAAGCCCAACGACCTCTCTCTTCCTGGTCTTGAATGAAAAATAACTCAGTATAGGCCTGTTCCAGGGAGAGGTCTTGATACGGCTGTAGATCAATGCCAGCTTTCCTCCATAGAATAGCAGTCAACCTGCACTCAAAGAAAAGACGAAAACCAATCTCCGTACCACTAACGCAAAAAGGGCATTGGATATCAACAATAATATCGTGCATCAATAGATTAGAACAAATAGGTAAATTATTATCAAGTAAATGCCAAATGAATGATCAAACCAGAGGGGGACCATTGAGGCTCTATACACGATTCCATATAGCTTTAGAGAGTGGCTAAAGTGTTGCCATTTCGAAGGACTCCTACCACTCTTGTAGGTCAATATAATAGCCTGAGCTAATTGTGTATATGCCATCCTTATAATGGCGCCAATGAATTGTGTCCTCAAGAAGCCTAGGACTAAGACGGATCGCTTGAATAAGGTTGATATCCTCTACAGAGAAAAGTTGCTCAAGCAAAATCTTATTCCACTCGCAGGTCCCCTCAATCAGTAGTTCATCAACATACTAGTAAGCATCTGCACCCGGGTGGATAAAGCGTGGATGTCCTAATTCAGATCCTGGCAACCAGAAATCATCCCAGATAGCAATACAACTTCCGTTGCCTATCCTCCATTCTAAATTTTGATAGAGCAACTTCATTCCATCTATAATACTTCTCCAACTGTAGCTTGGGCTAAAACCTGTACTGGTAGAATACATATCTTCACGTGGGAAGTAACGAGCCTTCAAGATGTGCAGGAAGAGAATGAGGGGAGCTAATAAGATGCCAAGCCTGCTTAGCTAGCATTACTTTGTTCGAACTGACCAACTGCCAAAATCTCAACCCTCCTTGAGCCTTAGACCGACACATTTGAATCCAACTACGCTAGTGCATTTTCCTTTGACCCTCCTTGTTGCCCCAATAGAAAGCACATAGTTTCTGCTCAATCCTTTTACAAGTCTCAGATAGAAGGCTAAAGCATCTCATGATGTATGTGGGAATTGAAAGTATAATAGACTTAATCAAAGTTTCCCGGCCAGCTCTAGAGAGAAAATGCTCTTTCCAAGTCCCAATCTTAGCGATGATTTTATCCTCAATCGAAGAGAAGATATGTCTTTTAGATCTGCCTAATAATGTTGGAAGGCCTAAATAAGTATCCCTTTCTTCACCACGTCTCATTCCTAGAAGAGAGCAAAGATGGCTTTGATCCAATTCATTCATGTTTCTACTAAAGTAAACCGAGCTCTTATGTAGATTAACCCTTTGACCAGAAGCCTGAGAATAAACTTCTAATATGGAAAACACCTATCTTAATTCAGTCTCCAAAGTCCTGACAAATAAGAGAGAATCATCTGCAAAAAAAGGTGAATAACAGTGGGAGCTCTACGGCCACCCTTAAACTATGTATACAATTGGAAAGTTCAGCTTATCGTATAAGAGATGCCAATCCCTCAACGTAGATTAAGAAGAGGTAAGGCGAGAGAGGATCCTCTTGACGTAGACCCCTACTCGGAGTAAAAAACTTGCCTACCTGGCCATTTACCTGCACAGCAAAACAAACAGTACGAACACATCTCATAATAAGATTAGTAAAAGAAGGTTGAAAGCCCATAGCAAGGAGCATCTTTTCTAGGAAAAGCCACTCGATCCTATCGTAGACTTTCATCATATCCAGCTTGATTGTGCACCATCCTCTTTTACCCGATATCTTTTTCTTCAAATAATGATACAATTTGAATGCAACAAGAGCGTTGTCTGTAATTAAGTGACCTGGAACAAAAGTACTCTGGTTCTCGTAGATAATATCATTCAATAAGACCTTCAACATGTTAGTAATAGCTTTAATGATAACTTTCATGACAACATACACAGGCTTATAGGACGGAACTCAGAGCATGTAATAGGACACTTGACTTTGGGAATAAGAGCAATAATGGTATCATTTATAGCAGATGGATTAGCTCGGTCATTAAGCACATCAAGGGAGAAATTGGTTACCGATACTCTAACAGTAGCCCAGTGTTTTTAGAAAAATAGAGGTGGAAAGCCATCCGGTCCTGGCGACTTCAAAGGGCTCATTTCATTAAGGGCAGCAAAAACCTCTTCTTTCGTGTAAGGCATTCCAAGTTGTTGATTCATGTATTCTATTACTCGCACATCAATAAGCTTAGTAATCTCTTCCACCTGCACAATGGTCTCAGAAGAAAATAAGTTAGTGTAATAGGATCAAAATTCCTTTTTGATTGCAGACCAACCCCACACTATCTGACCATTTGGTCCCTCCAACTGGATTATATGATTTCTAACACCTCGATGCTTAGCCTTCTGATAAAAAAATTTAGTGTTCCGATCTCCTTCTTGTAACCAATCCACACGTGACCTTTATGCCCACAAGGCCTCTTCCTGAGAGAGGATTTCTTCATGCTGTCGAAGTAAGATTTCAAAGTCGTGTCTTTTGTTGGAAGTCAATGGTTGCTTCTGTAGAATACGAATACTGCTTTCTAACTCTCCTTTTTGCTTGCGTACAGATCAAAAAATATTCTTGTTCCAATCTCCTTAATGTTTAGCACAAGATATTAGATTAGATCGCACATCCGGCTCTGTAGTACTACACCATCCGACCTGAATTTCCTTGTTAATATCCTCATGTCTTTCCCACATTTGTTCAAAACCAAAGTGCCTAGAGGAGGTATAGAGCCCTCAGTTCACACCCTGCCAAGCAATGGGGAATGGTCTGATCCGATACGTGGCCACACTTCTACTACAGAGTGCGGAAATAACTCGATCCAGTCTAATGTAGCAAAAACCCTATCCAGTTTACTCTCAATTTGTTCCTCATCAACCCTTCTGTTCGTCCAGGTAAACTGTAATCCTGACTGCTTGATTTCAGAAAAGCCACAGAATTGTATTATCTCTTGAAATACTTCAAGCCTTCTTTGCGGGATAAGAGAACCCCCTCTTTTTTCAGCCAGAGACCTCACTTCATTAAAGTCTCTCCCGCATAAACAAGGAAGAGTAGACCTCAACTTTAATTCTCGTAACAAACTCCAAGACAGATGCTTATTTTCAGTATTTGGCCATCCGTAGAAACATGTAAAATGCCAAGGACAAAAACCCACGACTTCCACATCTATATGGTGGAGTGAGAAAGAAAGAAGGTTTATAGTCATACCTCATCTGCAGTAGAGGACAAGACTACCACTACGTGCCCTCCCTGAACCTTGGCACGGAACATGAATACCACACTCAAAACCTAGTCTCCATTTTAAATTCTCCACTTCTGTCTCTTTCAACTTAGTTTCAGAGAGGAAGAGAAGCTGGGGAAAGCAGACACTAACAAGTCTGCGAAGCTGCCGAAATGCCTCGGGGCTCCCCAACTCCTGATAATTCTACCGTATAGCATTCATTGCATCTGACGGGGCTGCTGATCAGCCACCGTTTGAAAAGTTGAGGAATTCGAGATATTTGAAATAGCGTGAAAATGCTTGCTAGCAAGATATTCCGAGGCTTCCCCAAAAAAGTTCTTCCTTTTTCCACCACTTTCGAAATCATCTGTCCCCTGGGTTAGGTTGGTCCGATCCCGAGCTTGTTTTTTCCACTTTTTAATGGACACCATAGAATTACTTTCTGGGATCACCGTCTGTGCAACAGTCTCAGTAGGTATGTCCACTTGCATGTCCGAAGTACCTTCAGTTGTACTCTTGCCTAGGCTCCTGCACAATCCCTGAATCGGGGCAACAACTTCAACATTTTGAAATGTCCTGCCATAAGCCATCTCGGTAGTGGAAGTCAGGGCGATCGGCAAAATCCCTAGGAAGGGAAGCGGCTCTACGAAAGAGGCAAAACCCTAGGAAGGGAAAAAAGTTTTTTTCAGTCGTAAGCAATTCTAGTTTGCATGAAAATGAGCAATTCTATTCGTTTTTGAAAAAAAAAAGTACAACGAGACGTGATTTTGTGCAAAAGCTGCCGCAACCTCCCCTAGGCGTGTCTATGCGTGATAGCTTTTTGATTCACCACAACGCATCGATATTTTTGGTTTGACTCTTCCTCTAACGTACTAAATATATAATTTTTTTAATTGAATTTGTAAAAAATGCTCACACAATGCAGTTTTGTTCATTAGAATTAAACAAAATTTAAAGAAAAAAATCTACTTTTTTCAAAAAAATATATGACTTTGCATTTTTTTGTGAAATTTTTAGAAAAAATATCTTTTTTTCCAAAAAAAAATGTATGAGGTTGTATTTTTTTTTAATTTTGAAGAAACAAATTCATGTTTTTCAAAAAAATGCAAGATGTGGTTTTTTTTGCAATTATTTAGAAAAATCAACTTTTTTCCAAGAATGCATGATGTGGATTTTTTGTAAAATTTTTTAAAAAGCCCATTTTGTTCAAAAATGCATAATGTGACATTTTTTTGCATTTGTTTTTAGAAAGAACTACCTTTTCTCAAAATGTATGATGTGACCCTTTTGTCTAAATTTTTAGAAAAAAAAATTCCACTTTCTCCCAAAAATGGATGTTCGTTTTTGTGCAAATTTTTGAGAAAAAATCCATTTTAAAAAAATTCATGATGTGGCATTTATTTTGCAAATTTTTAGAAAAATTCAACTTTTTCAAAAGTGCGTGCTCTTTTGTACAATTGTTTTAGAAAAAAAGTATTTTTTCTAAAAAATCATGATGAGTAGCGTTTTGGGCAATTTTTTTAAAAAGAATATACCTTTTTCAAAAATGCATGAGGCTATCTGAAGTCGAGCCAACCGGTGCTAGGAGATGTACTAAATAAATACATTTTGCACAAAATTGCATGAAACTATACATTTTTTTTTCTTCAAAAGTACTTAGAATTGCACGCTATCGTATTTGTACCAATCCCAGAGAAAAATATTTTCGTTGATTACCTCCATCTATCGTATATTTTATGGGTTTCCATTGTTTGTAATGCACAAAATTTGAAAAATAATTATAAATGTGAAGATTGAATCATGATATTAGTATAAGCTTACTTTGTAAACTGATTGTACAATTGCCGTGTCATCCTTGGTTGACGAACAGAAACATTTGCAAATTTTTAGGTTTATTTATAAATTTGGATGTCCAAACGGTTGTCAAATTGATGATTCCAAAGTAAAATTTCTTCGTCCTTGTACGTAGTCAATTCACCGGCCGATTTCCTGACCAACGTTGTTGTATATTTTGGGGATGGCAGGGTCGTCACATCTAAAATTCCAAACGTAAAACCTCATATAGTTTGCTATTTATATAAAAAGAATTACGTGCACGTAAGATAAGCTTCATATTTGACCATTTTACCAAATTTTCTCTCTTATATTGTCTCCTCATTTTTTGACATTATTTGTATGATAATTTTCCATATCAAGTGATGTTAAGTTGGAAAAATTATCTGTAATATCGAATCTTAATAGTTAAATATATCAAGTCATAAAGTATCAAAATCTCTTTAAACATATCCTCTTAAATTTGTTTTTAAAAAGATAACATAAGATTTATTTCTCGTACGTGGACACCCAATGGCCAATTAACGAGTTAGTTGGGCTGTATGGAAATTCGCCGGTCAAACTGAAGCTTCCTAAACCTTCAACAACAAAAAAACTAAAGCTTCCTACGCTTGCTAAATAACCGAAGCTTCCTATTTACTCCAAATGCCGGCGGCGGCTGAATTACGCTCTCGACTTTTTTTCTTCTACATTCTGTTATTTAGAATGGACCGATATTAGATACTATTTTTAACATACTATTTTGACATGTGTGGTGTAGAATTTTCGATGGATGGATGTGGGCTTCTTTAAAGGTATTCCGAGTGTATAAATGCATAAAAACTTTTCATAAGAAAAATTGTTATTTACACGCATGTTTACAATTTTAAATAAAAAATATTGGGCTCTAAATAATTTTTAATATTTACTTTTGAAAACAATTACTGGTTGGATTAAATATATAAAATGAATCTAATTGGTCAATAAACAATATTGGAGATCTCCCTTTAAAACAATATTAGAGACCCAATGGTCAAAAAAGACAATTGTGCAAAAGTTTTTCACATCCAGTTCAACTAACAATAGGTTACATAAACATTACCATTCATTTCTGGATCATGATATTTTTTAAATTTTCAAATATTTAAAGTCGAATATTTTCCTAATTTTTTTAAGAAGATATTTTTTTAATGATATTTTTGTGTTATTAAGATTTTAACTAAACAAAGGATAAGTATCTCACCATAATAACTATAATTCATTCCCAAAAAGATATATTGGTCAACATAAACTTCTCTGACTCCAATTGGCACGCAAAAACCGCCTTTGTGTGCACAGTTCATATAAGATTTGATCACTTTCAAACCAATCTGGAATTTTTTTTCTTCATATCATTTGACTTAATTAATGTGAATTGTCCATTATTTTGAAAGTCGGCGAGACGACGGCTGCCAAAGGTTTTCCACGTTTGATTTTTTCTCGAACATGGAAGGTGGCTTTTGAGGTCAAACAGTTACTTTAATTTGGTGGTTCATGAACGAAGCTTCCTCCGATTGGGAGAGCTGTTCAATCTCTTTAGTGACTCACTAGTGACTCGAAACTATGGATATATTTGACATAAGATACTAGAAAAAATCTATAGCGCTGTTTCATTACTCAATAGTTCAGTGGCAAAGCGATCGACTATTAACCAATTAGCCATATGTTTGAATCCTATTTGAGAATAATTGATTGATTTTCATTAGATACTCCTTCGAAGATCTCATCAATATGATTTTGTAGGGTAACCAATTTTTCCTATTTTGGGCAAAGATTTACAGGGATTTGAACTCAAGGCACCATGATTCCTAGCCACATGATATGCTTTCTTGAGCTACAAGTTCACCCCTCCTCTTTTTTTATTTTATTTTTTAACTCATAGATCAGCTGTTAAGAATTTACTTTTATTGAATTAGATTTCTCGAGGATACAAATAGATCAAAACTTAACAGAAAGATTTTTATCATTTTTCTTAGTATAATCCACTAACTTCAACTACATTAGCGAGACACCATATTATAATTCAAGAGGAAAAGTTCAGACCCACACAAGCAATTTCAAGGATCTAGAGATTGACACCTTGAAAAAGTAACATTTTGCTGGCCGGCATAGTGGGGGAGACATATATTAGCTTTATGACTCATATTAGGACATGATAATTTAGCTCCATATGAGAAAAAAATGAATTATACCATAAGATAATGCATAAAGTAAGATACATGCAAGATCGCGAGCAATTAATGGCCGACTAGCATGTTTTTGGTCTCTTGTGGTGCTTGCTAAAGTTTGAGCCTTATAAAGTTCTGACTGAATTATATTTTAAGAAAAGAGATGTCTAGGCTAAGAATTATATATGCTTAGTTGTCAGTAATGTTCTGGCGCTGATCGAAATCAATAAAAGTTTATCTTAATTCAACATGAACCAATAAAAATGGATCTTTGTGTGGTATACCATCATTAGTACATATCAACCGATTGACCGTTATTTTAATTCAATCAGATATTTTAAATTAAGACATAAGATCATACATGCATTAAAACAGGGTATGATTAGTTTGTTCGTTCTTAATAATTATACTTTACTAAAAATTAAATTAGTTCATACTTCAAAGCATATAAGATTCTTTGATTGGTCTTGTTGGCCTATCCTACTGCAAGCATTTGTAGGTTTTAAATGTTACCAATCTCTCCACTCTCCAATGATCCACTTTGGTCCAACTGGCCTCTCCACAGACTCCAGAAATTAAACAAATGGCAATTGCAAAAAGAGATAATTGGCGAGGTGTCGTCGTGGCGACCACGTATGAGTGTCAACAAAGATATGTCGAAAATGATATACCAAAACCCTTGAAAAGAGAGAATCATACACTATAAAAAAAACCCTCTTTTTCTCCCCTAAAAAAATACATAGAAACCCCTATTTTCTTATTTCGGTGGTTAATATTTTTTCAAAGTATTGTGTACTCGAATTCAAACTATATTACTATACAGATTAATTAGGGTTCTTCGAATTTTAGCAAACCTTGTTCTATCATATTTAATCGTTGTTACACTTTAGAATTAAGATCCGGGATTTTTTTATTAAATTACAAATTTCGAATTTTGATGGAAGTGATCGGTGTAATTTGATGACCACTATAATAAAATAATCAAGTTGGACGATACATTATATCCTTGGTCTCCTAAAGTTTGAGCATCTCACACCGCTTCAAGCCCATCAGCTTCCTAATTTAGCTGCCGCCCACCAATTTTTATGGCCGTGTTGGTGCTTTCTCACGTGCAATCACACAAGGGTTTAGATTGCCACGATTTTAAGATAACTTTGAATTTAATTGGGTACTTTAAGTAATGCTATCCCTCTCCGACTTGTAAGATATCCGTAGCGAACATATACTAAGAAGTATTAATATTGTATATATAATATATATTTTTTTGGTCTAAGCCCAGGTATCCGGCCCACTGGCCGACTATTCCTGTTCGAGAGTAAGTTCCCCTACAAAGTGTTCCATCTCTCTCTCAATGACGGTATCGAGACTCGAACCTTGATCCGGTCGTTCATCCTAGCCAGGGATCACCACTAGGCTACCAACGCATTGGTTGTATATATAATATTTTGAATCTATGAATTAGTTGTAAATTTGATTAAGGTATGTTCCTAGGATGCCTGACGAGGACCACACTGTCAGAAGGCCATCGGCCGACGCTTACATATAACCACAGGGCACAGGCCCACTCTGAGGACTTTAACCACCAAAATGTTCATTTTCAACCAACTCAATATTGTTGGGCGCTGTTATTAAAAGAACATGGTTGGGAGTCAACTTCATAATTGCTCGATCTCGTTGCATTTATATTCACCCGACTAAAATGCTTTTTTGTTTTGTTTCCGAAACTATGTGTTTTTTCAGAAAAATAATAGCTACTAGTTTTAAAAAATTACAGTTTCTTAGATAGTGGCAGTTAGAGCTATATATTTCTCTTGGAACACATACAAATTAATTAAGAATTTTGTCACAGGTACATTGATATTCTTCTGCTCTTTAGTTTGTGAGTCACTGACATGACTGAATACCATATTAGGACAAGATAATAGAACATAGTATTGTCGACTTAGTAAGTATTTAACAGTATAAAAAATTTAGTTTCCGTTCAGCTGTTTTGTTTCTAGACAACTCCAATGTGGATGGTAACATATGACTAAACCAAATTTTTATCATAGAGGTGGAATGTCTTTTTCAAGAGTATGAACATAAAGCAGTATTCCCTCTCTATTCTCGATAATATTTTATATCAAAAGATGGTTCAGATTCGATTGACACCATGAAGACGACATGTTGTTAGGTGCATGTTGGAAGACATATGATTTTGCCCTATCCAAAATCATTGCTGTCCATCACCGAGCAAATAGCTTCGTTTGGTGATTGGTAACTTTTGGAATAATTATGAATTTTATTAACAATTTTTTTTAAAAGTTATATATCACTCATATTCCACCACTAGGTAGATCGGATTCTGCTAGATAAATGGTACATCACTTGAGCGTCCTCCACCCGACGGTCCTGTAGGGAGAATGTACTCCTAAAACTAATCTCGAGCTACTAGGCTAATGAAACGGTAGCCTTACTTTCCTAGTCTCAAGCTGGCCCACAAAACGGATAGCTGAGAAGGACAAAACAGATAGTTGACAAGGATTTGCACACCCAGTAACTCACATAATAATAATTATGTCGGGCATCAAAGTCTACATATAATTATCATCTATGGGTCTAAGAAGGCCTATATAATTGCACACGAAATTTTAGGAATGGTAAAAATATATATATCTTTGCACATATCTTATCTTAAGGTATGAAACTTTAATTTGATCTAAAGTAGAATATGAATATAATTCACATTCAGAAGTATGATATATGATTGAGTACGAATTCTATGAATAATAAGTTCAGGCAACAGAGTGAGCCGAGATTTTAGGAGGAGCCTGAGTCCAGGCCTGGCTCAGTGGAAGCCCAGTCCAGTCCGTGAGGAGCCAACTGAGGCGAGGCTCGCACTATACCCAGCAAAGGCCCGAGAAAAGGCCCAGTCCAGGCCCAGAGGCTAAAATATACCCAGACCAGCAAAAGTGAAAGCCCACGTGCCAATCATGCATGGGTCTAAGTAGGCCCATATAGTTGCAGACAGAGCCCAAAATTAGTCCCTTCCGATTATGAGCAACTTCATTGGAAATTAAACACATAAATTATAAAATTAATGAGTAATTTTTGTTTTTTAGAATTACATTTTTACACCAGGTTCACGCCTTCTGTCATTTATCTATAAATCTTAGACCAAATATAAGTAGTATCAGCTATTTAACCATCTTTGTTCTTTCTTATATAAAAATATCGAGCATGATCAATTTAATTAAATCTTACTCAAAACACAACTAAAATTCGATTTATCATCCATAAATAGAACAAGCTACAAACTAAAAAGATCAGATCAAGCTAGTACTAGCCCTAACAAAAATCCCAACAATTAAGCAAGCACTAGCTATATTAAACCACTGATAATTAATAATAATTAATCATCAATAATGACTTCAGGGGTGCACCCTCTTCTTCCCAATCAGAGGCACTCCAAAAAGTTTCACAAAATTGTGTCCATTAGGCTCACCATCATCATCATCATCAGCTACAAATCCCACTTGATCCTGATCATAAATATTGCCACAAGATGGACCATATTCTATGAGCTTGTCCACAGGCTTGGCATGGTTTTGTATGAAGTAGATTATGTCATTGTAAAGGGTCTTCATGTGGGATAATTCCGACAGCAGCACGTAGTTCTTCTTCCTCAGTCTCTCGTTGTCTTCTGATAAAGCTGCCAGGGTATCAGACCGAACCGGGCTAGCCTGTTTTGGAGAAAAAAATTGAGGATGATCGATGTTGTTGTTGTTGTTGTTGTTGTTGTTGTTGTTCCAGCTATAGGTATGTTCTTCAGGTTGGATGAAGAATTGGGATGAAGGAAATTGGTCTTGGAAATTATATTCTGATTGGTTTTGTTGATGATGTGGTTGATGTTGGTGATGATGGTTATGGCTTTTTCTCCTGTGGATTTCTGATAGCAATTGTTTTGCTCCTTTCCTGAAGTAGTCATTTGCAAATTCCCATCTATCTGCAACCACCTTTTTAAATCCCTATAAAAAGTATCAATTAAAGAAGATAAATTAATTCAACTTTTAAGTACATTTCAATTAATTCCAAGCAATGAGCTCCATATACATATGATGAATTCATGCAAAAGAGATAGTTTGAATTTATAACTATCGATCTAATCGATAGCAAGATATTTGAATTGTTTAAAAAATCACAAAAGAGGGATTGAATCATTTGATCATAAAATTTCGTTAGTTTTTCTATGTCTTGTGTCATTAAATCAAATGTTATTTGGTGTATGCGTTTATAACAAATGTTAACAAACAGAGACGAATGAACTCATATTCGACTCAATGAACATCACGATATGCAAACAGGTTCAACCAAAAAATAGTATATGCAAAGAGATTTTCATATGGTTATGGCTCTCACGTACGTAAGTATTGAGCTGCCTGACGAAGCTAGAGAAGTTGCAGTGCTTGAAGTAGTTAGGAAGAAGGTCCCTCGCGAACTCCGGCGGCCTCCACACGATGAAGGTGGCCTCGTCGTCGCCCCAAGACACTATGTGATCGGTTAGAGGGTCATCGACCAGCTGGTAAGTCTTGGTTAGGAACGGCGCCGGTACCGCCTTTTGTGACTCCACACAGAATACCATCTCCTCACATGGTGACCTCTCCATTGTAAATGCCATTCTCGCTAATAATGGACACCTTTCTAGCTACTACTTCTCTTGTTGTTTCTATCCAATGGTGTGAGAATTAGAAGCGTTGGTTATTTTTTTCCAAGTTCAATCTGCTTAAAAGGAAGGGAGTGTTATAATACTCTTGTATTGGGCAGAAATATATGACCATGTCATGAATATATAGATTAAGATAGTTGGTTCAAATTTTAAGAATGTAGAAGATATTATTGAGAGAGTTGTCCATAAATAAAAGTCCGACATTTTGTAAATTCACAAAAAAATATAGAAGTTAGACAATGCCTTTTTCATATTCATTTTGCTTCCCCTAACTTTGTCTATTTACTACAGTCTTCTAACTTTAAGAAGTCATATGACCATGTCAGGGTACAATTGAGTATTTCCAGAATTTCTATATTTAAGATTCAAAGTAGTTAATAATTAACTATGATGTATGTTACTTTGGATGCACTGATGGGGAGAAGCTGCCACCATCAACTCTTAGTTTATGCCTTTTCATCAGAGCAACACATGCATTTAGTTTATGTATATGATTTCCTTCCTTATTTTTTGTAAAAATATCAAAACCAAGATTTATTCCTTGTAAACTTTGAACCGAAAACTCTATCGAAACATCTTATACTTTGAACAACTAGGTCAAATGTCATTCGTTAGTTTCTTTCACACATGAGATGCAAAATACACTTTTTCTATCATTGAGATACAAAAGATGTCTTTTTCACATTTTACAAGAAAATAGATATATAAGTATTTATACAAATATATTGAATCATTTTAAAAAATTTCTTATTCAACCAAAATATTAAACTTATATGTTCAAAGTATTACACACTTATAAATAGACCTACAATAAACCGTAATTTATATGGAAAACATGTCTCATAAAATAAAGCATATTCAGCGAGGCATGAGTTTGCCTTTGTCTCACGTCTGTCATGAGTCACACAAGCCGATAGGCTAATAAGTTTGGTAATATATAAAATCTTCATAATAAAAGTATCAACACAATGAGTATGTCGAAAGCTCATATAGTTTGTACTTTTTAGTGAACCATTGACCAAATTTTATAAATAAAAGATAATTTTCAAATTCACTAATGAACTATTTTAAGTAAATATGAATTCTAACTTATTATCAAAATGCGTTGCTCTCTTATTTCTGTAGTTATCACATCATACACTTTTAAGGCACAAACCTGATCTCCATTGATTGCTCACAATACGGAAGTATCTGCTAATACCCATTTAAATTTTTTGGGTTAAATAGATTCTTACAAAAGAATCAACATATATTTTTACACGGAAAATGTTATTACTTATAAAAAAATCTATGTCAATTGCGTACGTTAACTACACAAATAGTGCAATAAGCATTAATTATATCATAAAATTAATCAAATGATATTCAACTATTTAATAACTGTTATAACTTTATAAATATTATCTTAGACATTATTTGCTATATCTGATACCATTTCATTTTCCTGGTTGAGCCTTTACTCCATCAGACCCGCGTTCATTCTCCATTTCTCTTCAAGATATTAGCCACCCGTACAAACCTCCTCCACCCCTCTTAAAAAACCAACATACTATGTGATTCAAAATTCAATCCATCCCTTAGTCTAGGCCTGTATTAAGAAATCGGATCGTTATCATCAAAGAAGTGTGAATCGAATCTATTTTGATATGATATTAAAACTTATTCGTCCAATTCAAATTGCAGTGTGACAGAAGTACACCTCTGTCAATTATGAATAGAGGGCCTAACGATATACGATTGGGCTCATACTCCAACAATTTAGATCTCAAGGACAAAAGTGTGTTTAACTTTTATGCACTCCATCTTCTTGAAGCTTTCGGCTTCACCAGGTCGAAATCTTACTTTATAACAAGGATATAGTATAAGGATCGAAAATTCATGTGCAAAACCCTAAATTTATCGAGAAAAATGCTTTGTTTCTATCACTTTTTCCCTCCCGAGGACAGACATTATATTCTCACCAACTCAGACCTAGAAACTTGTGAGTACTGCCATTTGATTATCTAAATTAATCTTCAAATTTTGATCAGTGCCAGCATGAAGGTAGACGACACCCTACAACAAAAACCAGATTTGTTTACGTTTAATTAAGAAGTTTCAAATATCGTCCTTCAAAACTTAAAATGTAATGGTATTAAATATTTGTTAAAATAATTTTTGTCATTTTTCAAATTTTTGAATATTTTGAACGTAAATAAGTTGGATCTACAAGTATCAAATATCAAATGAATATAAAACCTAAAACGAGATATTTTTAAATTAAATTATCAATTTTTTCATGGAAAAGGGTGTCGAGAAAGCTCTAGTTCTGCACCACTTATTTTAATTATGGGATGGTCGGACAGAAACCCTAATTATTTTATTTCACAGCGGGAGAAAATGGATCCGTGCATCGGTTTCGTCAACACTAACTTTGTGATTCTTCTTTGCCTTCCACTAAATTATTGACATGTCTTGTTTTTTTCCATCTTTATTACGGAATCTGGTTTATAATGTTATATAAAAAGGAGCCATTTCTTTCTTCCGAAAACAACTTAGTATCTCAAAACTAGGATAGCAAAAAGATTTAGGTCAAATCTTTATCTTACTCAGCAGATCTTAGGATTTAGGGGTCATGATTAAGATATGAATTTGTATTTATTAATTTTAATAAGTTTTGGGTCTGAATAGGATCAATATAAATCAAGACCCAAACCTTACCTATCGACTAATTAGTTAGATCTTACTTATAAATCTATTAGATAAACTTAATTAGATTCTACTTAGTATATTATAAAAATAATTATAATACATATACAAATTAACCAAAAAAATTCTAACACCTAATTAAAAAAATTAAATAACTAATCAATAATATAATAAAAAATTATCCAAAATTCACATAGAAATTTAATAAGAAATTTTTTTATTTTGAAATGTTATATTTAACACTTAAGAATTTATTGATAATTTTTTAATCAAATTTATTTAGTTACTTTAAATGTTACTATTTGGTTAAAATTAAGTTTGATACTAGTTTTTAATATAAAATTTTATTATATAGACTTTATTTTTTCTTAATTTTTATAAAGTAATGGATCTATGAAGGACATGAATCTTTACTTAGACCAAGAGTCTAAGTCGGGGTCTTTATAAATGGTATTCGTAAATTTGTGGATAGATTATGAATCCAACTAAGGATTGAATATTATCAATACCACACCCTACCCTATTCATTGTCATTCTTACCTAAAACTCACATTAAAACTTGTTCGTAATTTCTTTTGTTTTAAATTGTAGCTACTGTAACCAAAAACGTAATTAACTAGTGGGATAAAACAAGCTCTCAAAAGATAAATCACAACAAAGAAGTGATTGTTTGGAAAATTAATTTGAAGTCCTTTTACTTGTTTATTTTATTTCTTCTTCATCCTCCAAATCTCTACATCAGAGGTGAGTTAATTTTGGCATATTAACTATACCGTTTGAATTTCTATACCTAATCAATATTAAGATAATGAGTAACTAACATGTATATAGAACTAAGGTGTGTGATTCACAGCAATTATCCCAACGTCTCAGTTTTCAATGAATGAAAGCAATCTCCAAAATGAGACAAACCTTCCCAATTATTCTAAGTAACGACACCATATATGATTATTAAAGTCAAAGTGCATGTGTACCTCAGTTCTCTTCGTTTCTTTTTCGAGTCTTACGGTGCATCTTTCCCTTGTTTTCTTCCACTCGATCTTATCATTATGTTTATTTTCAGGTCTCGGGGAGATCGCTATTCCAACTAAATAAAATATTAAGACGAAATCTTTTTAATGTGATAATTTTTTTTAACAAATATTTAATATTTTTATATGTTAAATGTTTCGATTTTGAAATATTTTGATTAATCTATAATAATTATTTTACCAATTAATTTAAGTAATTTAAGGCTTTGTCTTGTAATAAGTTAGCAACAGATAACAAACACATTGGCGATATCATAAATGTGTGCGTGTTTGGTAGGAAGAAAAAAAGAACATTCCTCGCCTTTTCCTGAATTTGTTTGTTTAAATCTGTACATTCCAAGGCGAGCCCGTGACTGAAAAGATGCTATTGTTACATCATACATGTGTAGTTCCACAGAGCTATATGTAATAATCTAATTGTCCCACCTCTTTTATCAATGAACTTAATTTGATATATGGCCATCACTTCCCGTCAAAATTTTCACACGTGTACGTTTGGTTCAACAAATCACTAAAATTTAATTAATGTATGAATCTCAGTAGGTCTTTAAATAAAATTATCATGCTGAAATTTAGATAAATTTGATATTATTTTATGACCATTAAATAAGGATTTGTAACAGTTCACGATATCGATAAACTTTCATGCTAATCTCAAAATTTAAAGCAAGACGTTGGTGGATCACACTATCAAAAGATACTTTGAATTTTCAATTTAGCTCTCCAAGGCAAGATGTTTCATAAGAAATTTGATTAACAAAATGTGAAAAGAAAACTGTTGCGGTTTTAGTTAAGCATGTTATGGGGCTCTTATTGGTTGGTCCTTTCTCCAACAAAAGGGAAACCTTAGAATAGCCAGCATTTGCTGGCAAAATCCAGAGGTAAAACATATGGAATTGAATAATGAGGAAGATTCTATTCCAAATAAGACCCAACCCTTCTTTAGTGTGAAAGGTTTAATAATATTTAAACTATTAATATTTTAATAAAGTTTAGTAGAATGAAAATAAACTCGGTGGAATCCATCTCAAAATTATGTTTTTTGGAAAGGTAAATGAATTGAAAAACACATAATATATATAATACTTAGTGTAACAAGGTTAATAATATTTGAATTATTGACATTTCAATAAAATTTAGTAGAAAGAAAATAATTTGATGGAATTCATTGTAATTTTTTTAAAAAATAAATATATTGAAAAATGTCATGATATATACATCCTAAGTGTAATACTTCTAATGTCATGGTGCAAAATAGGGTTTTGACTGTCGGTCTAGATAAAATTTTACCACACAAAATCCGTAAGAGAAAAAATGTGATAGAAAAAAAAACCCGAAATATAAATTATATTTGCGTACAGTATATCATACATAGTAAAATTTTCACTTATGAATTTTCACTTATGCCCTACATGGCATGTTCCATCTCCATCTCTCCATGTGATCAACAAAGATATTACTTTGATCTTTTTTAATCTTTTTTTAATCTGTGACGTAAAGTCCCTTTGTCCTATTTAATAAAATGGCGCAAATGTCAATGCTTGGCATGTGATGATCACATATAGCTTCTCACCAATCTACCTTTAAAGGAAGAAAGCCATGGCTAGCTAGCTTATTGTGTTAATCAGACAAGCCAGTTAGTGGTTTTCAAGAGGAAAATTCAGTCATCTGTAACATATTAACTAGTTCATATTTGAGTTAGATAACACATTTGAACAACGACAAATTTATTTCTATAAATATTTAACATTTTTATATAACCAATAAATGTATAGATCATATATAAAATTGAACGTCAAAGAATTCTCACTGCCGAGGACCATTTATACAAGTCAGTTAGTGGTTTACACTGCAATGATCATCTGATCTAATGGAAAAAGGTGTACATAATTTTAAAAAAGTTTAGAGTTCGATGCATAATAGATGTAACTTGATGTAAATATTTAGCTTTCAAAAAAATTATCACTCATCTTTTATATAGTAAAATTTGTTTGACACATACTTATCTTAATGTGAATTTCGAAACGTAGGGAATGTAATGGAATTTCCTCTAAGAGCAATTCCTTTCTCCAAATAACATTGAAGAGAAAAAAAAGAGGTTGTCACTGATTCCTAAAGTATCTTTGCGCCATCTATGCCCATCAATTATTTCACTTGTTGTCGAAGAAAAAGGAGGTTAAATAAAATCGTTTTCTACTATCGAGAAAGAAGCACAACACTAGGGAGACAAAATGCCGTCACAAAAAAGATTAAATCTCAGCTGATTACGAAAAGGAAAACTGACTTCCATTAAGACGATAGTGATGTATTTTATTAGTCGAAAAATATAGTTTTATTTATTTTTATTGATGTAATGTTATATCGGAATATTTATTAAATTGATTTATTCGATTTCTATCAAGTAAAAAAATGGTAGGAGAGTGTATTGTCTGGCGCGTCAAGGTAAACTGATTGAATCGTATACAAGACCTGTACGTGGTGGTATTCAAGCAACCCAAGGGAAAGTGAGATTGGAGATGCTTGAGAAACCCAAGGGATCAGATAAAAAGCAATTATTCTATTTTACGAAAGACAACTTTAAAATTTGGTGGAAGAAAGAGGAACAAAAGGTGTAATAAAAGATGCATCTTTTTTATTGATTGATCGTAGCTTAAAAGACAATTTTTGCTTAATTTTTTTTAGAATTATCTTATTTAACGCAGAATTTTAACTTAATTGATGAATATATGTTTTATGCTTATATTTAAGTCTACTATTATAATAAGTAATAGTGCAATTTACATCCTCTCAAACTAAATTTATTACGGTGAAGTTTGCATATATTTTCACTTTGCAATGACATAAAATTGTGTAATTAAGTAATCATGGGTTGTAAGATCAATTCACTTTCATACTATATTATAATTTTCATAAGGAATTCACAATATAAAAAAAAATCAGTAGGTAAGTTTTTACGCACATATCTCGTGCAAAACAGATAATCTTATCAAAGAAAACATGTTACTGTTATGCACCCTATAAAAAAAAGGAAAGACAACGAGATGGGGTCAATGTCTCTCTATTATAAAAGCATTAATATATTTTTTAAAAGGTTTAAAAGCATTGATATAGTAGTATATCCATTGATTACTTGTACTCAAAAGTTGGTGGAAAAAAAAAGTTATCATTTTGCTTTCTCCTAATAGTCTTCTCATGCAACTTTTAGTTTTATTATATTTGGGCTACTTTTGGCATGCAAAGCTGCTATCCGTTTTCTTTCACAACGGATAGTAACAAAGTTGAAAAATGTTTCTCGGATATTAAACGGGGTACTTTTAAAATGGGCCATAATCAGGCCTGTAATAGTCGGAGGCCCACGACCAGTCCGAACTCTCCGGCCGACATGTTGATTATTTAGGTGCACCAACAATTTTTTAATTTTAGTTTAATAGTTTGGCCTAAATTTTAGAACTTTCTATTGAGTTTTATTCTTACTTAATTAAGATTTTGATTTCAATAAAAAATGAGAATAACCTATCGATACATGGAACGCATCTTTGTCATCCGGCTGTGAAATTAAATTCGGAAGATAAATTAAGAAAAAAACGCCAATACCAATAATTGCATCAACAAGCCATAATTTTTTTCTTCTGGCCAGGCTGAGTTATAACACAGCTACATGAGACCCTATCTTTCTTCTGGTGGAATTTTTTGATTTTATTGTTTCCAGATAATGGAATTTATTTCTGGATGACCTCAATCTGTAATCTAGAATTTTTTTTTTGACCCTTGGATAGCTAATTGCCCTAAATAACCTGAAACATCTTTCATTTTCCAGCTTAGAAAGGATGGCGAAGATAATTGATTTGGTAGAAGTACAGCGTGGGTTTGGTCTGTACTACACTCGTATTGAATATTCAAAATCAAACACCCTCCAATTTACCAACTACTTTATTATTAGTGTACTACAATCTTATCTTGCTCTCACAACAGCCATGGGCGCTCAGCAGTACAGTGAAAGTCCAAATCATCGGAGTACAAAATTGTACTACAACTGAAACAGCAAGACATATAAGTACTACCATGGTAATGGAACGGAACCACAAATCATGTCACAACACCAACTTGGTGGAAATGAAGAGAGGAGAAAACTTCACAATTTGTGATGGGGGATATTAGTGTAGGAATTTCGACAGGGTCAACCTGAGATCACATGAGCTGATTTAAATTTTTTCGTCATGTGTTCTCAGGTCGCCCCTGCTGAAATTTCCCACACCTTTCAGATGGTGAATGTTTAGAAATCCAACTAGGTCTACCTACAATTTTCAATCTATTTAATCTACTGTCAATGTATTCTCACGTTGCCCTGGCCGAGATTTCCTACACCAAATGACCAAGGTTCGTTTGCAAATTTTGATTTGAATCTACTCGATGGCTCCTCATTTGTTTTCAGGTAGACCTTGCCGAGATTTCCTACACCTAAGGTCACATGACTTGTTTAATTGAAGCTTCGTCTAATGCGTGTAATTCCTATTAATACTGGCTAATGTAAAATTAGAGCAGGCTGGCCGCTGGTGCACTTCATTATGAAAATTACAGTTTAATTTAAAGGAACTGGAGAGGAAAATAACTGTCAAACCAAAATTCGTAAACCAGAGTGGATAGCAACCAGCTCTTCTTCCCCAACTTTCTTCCAGACCCCATTACTAAATAAACAGCCCCTAACACTATCAGGTTGATGCACATCCCCCGCATCTAATTCTTTGCTACTTGAGGATTCTCGGATCCTCTTGACGCTGGCATTATCCACCACATCGATATCCCAACCCGCTTCCCTTTTCTTACAGCTTTGTCTGGTGTCTACATCATCCGGTTCCGTCATATCACAGCACCTCTTCAATTCCCAGGTTTGCTGTCCCGTTGATAGATCGGCAGAATGTACATTACCCTTTGTGATGTCTAGATCAGGGAGACGGCCAGAAGAACCTAGTTCCCGTGGCAGCATGCCGATGGGGCATGGGTTCCAGGACTCCACCACAATCCATCTGCCCGAACTTTGCACATCGCTGTCTCCGGCCCCCACATGCTTTCTCTTATATCGACGACATTTAGCTGATTGTAATTTATTTTCTGCTTGTTCAATGAGACTATTGTGCTGAGAAAGAAGTCTGGTAGAACTCGAAGAAGAAGACTTGTCATCAGAAGCATCCTTGGATGATATGCTCAAGAGACTTAACTTCTTGAGCTTCTCCCATGTCGAGCTTCCACTACCTATCAGCTGTGAGAGATGCATGGCTGAATCGAGAAGTTGTGCGTTGCCATGTGACACCATCAACAGACATTTGCGAAGGAGTCCCACCAAAGTAGCCCGTGATACAGCATTTCCCACGGATGGCAGTTTGTTCTTGGTCAGTGCAATTTTGTTGCGAAGCTTTAGTCCCTGGAGTTGCTCAACAAGCCAACCAAACAAAGAAGATAGCTCTACTTTGCCAGTTCCTCCCATCTGGTCCAACATTGCAGCTGGAAAAAAATTTAAACTATTAGTCATGAAAAAAAATTATATGGTAAGATGATCGAGCAATATCTATGTACTCCGAATATCAAGAGGTGAGTAGACAGGACATGCCACCTTGCTCAATAAAGTTCACAGATTCAATTAATGAAAAAAAAATTAATCCAAGGCTCAGCTCAAGGACCATGACCAGAAAAGCAAGCACCTTAAGGAACAAAAAATGAGTCCATAAACAAGTCAACAAGCAAAGAAAGATGTTCAAATATATAGCACAACATGAAAATTTTGACGTTACCTGTTTCACATTTCATGAGTTTCTGATCCTCGATCTTGTTTAGGACTGCCTTCAGAAGCATCAGAAGCAATTCCGGTTCCTTTCTTGCTAATTGGACTGTTACAAGCTTCCATACATCAAGCAAAGAATGAGTCTCTTGTCCATCTTCGTGTTCTGTTGGATCTACGGAATCTACGGCCTTGCACAAATTGTCAAACAGCAGTGATATGACTTCTGAAGAGAATGAGGAGTAGAAACGGCAAAGCTTTTTCAAGCTCTTGTTCATCCGCTTCTTGTCACCTGGAATAAAAAACATTCCAAATCATCACTGTCCATTTAAACCTGAATCATATAAAGCACTTGTAAGCAATATTGAGCTTAGAGCTTAACAGTGATTCTAGGCAACAACTCAGCGACAACCTACTCTAACTTTAAGATTGTAATGATTCGAACATTTTGCGCAATACCACAAGAATAGAGCGGTTATATCCCAGAAGGTATAGAAGAAAAGCATAACTTGAAAACTTTCTTCTTTAACAACAACATTAGAATAAGCCAATAAGGTAAGCAATTGATACACAAATATGAGTCTAAAAGAACAAAGAAGGGAAAACGGCAAGAACAAACAACATACTTTTATGATCTTTCAATGAACCATCATCAGGCTGCTTATCCTTCAAACAGGAGGCTAATTTCCGGAGCTGAGACTTAATTTTTTTTCTGGCACCGGCACTTCCATTACTTTGAAAGGGGATCAGTTCCGTCTGTGGCTCCCAGTAGTAAGCTCTCAACCAGTCAATTGACTGGATCAAGATACAAACATGTGAGATTGTAAATATGATTGGAAGAGTTCGAATTAAACTAGGGTGAATAGAAAAAGGCACCTGAACAGCACAATATCGACCAAGAGCGAGCGATGGTAGCTCACGATGAGAACCCTCTACAATGAACCAAAAAAAAAAAAAAAGAATCAGGCTCGTAAACGATAACCTCAAACTTTAGAAGCCCCCAAGAGACGAAAAGTTGAGGCCACATACCATGACGAAGATCAACCACTGTGCGTGGTATTCCCATGTCTTCAGCTGCCATAGCAATCGACATGTCATTCTTCTTGCATGCCTTCTCTGTAACAGAATTGACAAGCCTTCAGCGAGAAGGCCGGCGAGAATAAGATAGACAATGTTAAAAAAATTCGTACGGTCCACTCAGAAAAACATTTGAACGAAACATCCAGTTAGTTACCTCAATATCGCCATACAATACAACATCTCCAGGATCTGCTCAGAACATATAACATCGTCCCCCGAATCCCCTCTGGTTACAAGCAAATCGATCGAATAAGTCGATACCCCAAACCATAACAATAACACAAAAAGTGAACAAACACTGAGACAACCTACACGAAGAAAGGATCCTTCTGCTGGATTTCGATGATCGAGGCCGTGACTTTGACCAAATCGGGCAAGCTCCCCCTGCTTTGCCACGTGGATATCTAAACACAATTACAAAATCTACTTGATTTATTTATTGTTTTAGCGATAAATTAATTAAAAATATACAAGCGATATAGGAAGATTTTAACTTACGCGTTTAAGAGCGAAGGAGACTTTATCGGGGGAACCGGAGAAGAGGGAGTCCCTAACGGATTCCCACTCCGTCCAGCTCAGCCACGGCACAAGCTTGGTACCGTGTGACGGAGACGGCGGCGGTTTCTCCTCCGCCTCTGTTCCTTGGAGGAAATCCATTGTCGACGACTGGTTGTTTCTTTGGGGTCGGGAACTGAGAGGTTTTAGGGGATATCATAAAACCCTAATTTAAGTATCAAGACATTACATTGATGGGATTTTCGTTTCGTGGGCCATTTGGATATTAGCTTATTGGGCTTTTTAGCATGCGTGTGATTTGGGCTAATACTTTAAGAACCTGGATGATCTTATTAGGCTTTGCATTTGACGGTAAAAGAGTAATAATGAATTATTCAATATTGATTCTTTGAAGTACCGGAGGTTAGATGTGGTCATATGGTATTATAATTATTTAAAAAAAAATACACATAAGTACTTTGTTGTTTTGAAATTTCCAGAGAAAAAAAATAATGTGGTTTTTCTGTCCGAAATTAATCCTTGTGATTTATTTTCTCCATTATTTTTTAGACGCAACAGTTCGGATAAGTATCTTGCCGCATGGGTGTCCACGTTAACGCCACATCCTTCAAAACATTGTTATTTGTTGTACGACGTAGCATTTCAGATGTTTGAGTTAAGACAATTTATTATATAATAAATTATCAAATTAATTTCTAAGTTAAGTTAAGACGACGTGCCATGAAGAATTAAATTATAATTTTTCATATGCCATATCATCTTAACTTAAACATCTGAAATGTCACATCGGACAACAGACAATATCGATTCTGCAGATGTGGTGCCACCTTAGACAACCATATGACTAGACACCTACTTGGGTTGCTCGGGAATTAGGATTCGAAAATATATGAGAAAGTAAACCACATGGATTGATTTCGAAGAGAAAAGATTATAATTTTTTTTGAAATCGTAAAATCACAATATGCTTATGTTTATTTTGTTCAAAAAAAATCTTGACTAATCTAAATTGACATTTTTGCTTTTACACATTTTTGACTAACCACATGATTATACTTTTACATTTTTGCTTTAATTTTTAGTTTAAAATTGACAATTCATTCATTTTAATTTATCATATTTTATCTTGATAAGTCTACAGTGTCCGGCCAAAAGTGGTATATCTTTTTATGCAAAGCTTTTAGTTTACTTTATAAGTTTTAAACATGTATAAGAATAAACAATACCTAGAATGAATAAACTCTTAATCAACAAACAAGTACAAACAAAGAAGTGAAAAAGAGATTGAATCGACCATCAATATTAGTTGTCCGTAACGGATAAACGAGAAGTGCGTACATGCTCGGTCTATATCTAAGCCAAGTCTCTTTTTAGATAAAAGGGAAAAGAATAAACTCGATAGTGTAAAGCAACAACATAGCCTTATAAGCCGACACACTTGCTTCCTGCAAAGTTATAGCCAATATTTTAACTAATTAGACAACAGAACTTGAAAAACTGCACATTAATCGACTTTTAAGCAACTTGACATAAAATGGATATACCTTGGTATAATTTGCCTTTTCTAACTTCCAAGCCTGCCATAAGAAGGAGCTTAGTAATATATTTTAGTAGCTGAAAGAAAAACTCAAAACGTGGATATACAAACAACTAATGTGTGATTTTGTGTGCTATCTCTAATAGAAGTTGATAAAATATGGTATCACTAAACACTGAATAGTAAATGCAACAAAATAATAAATGATATCATTAAATGTTATATGATGTAAAATAAAACTCTAAAATGTCACTATATAATATTAAAATTTTTGATATTACAAAATTATTATTAGAGCGACAACTTCTCCGTTGTTTGTTCGTGTCAGTGGGCCATTGTGAACACCCCATCCAATTAAACTACATACTTTCGACTAACCGCCATCCCAAAAGTAACAGCGGAATTTGAGAAAACAATATTAACCTTATGACGCCGAGTGACCATTTGGTCCAGTGGCATTGTTCCCACTCATGTGGGGTGAAGTCCAGGGTTCGACTCCTGGCATGAGCATTGCTGATGTAATAGAATAGAATTTAGAAAAAGAATCTCAAAAAAAATATTAACCTTATGACGAGTAACATCAGATTTTTAAATCTATAAGATATTTGTATAAAGGCGCAGGTCAACAATCAATATGGTGTCAACAATCTGCCAAAAAAATAATGATGAAAATCCAACCTGGAAGATCAAGTACGAAGCTAGAATAATATGTGACGGTATCATGATGCTCCGTCTAAAAACCTGTTCGACAGATTGCAAGAAAGAATTAAATAATTAGTTTTTTCTGTGAACTGGTAATATAATATGTTATAAAGTTACTCATGATATATAACTAATAAGCTGTGTTAAAAAAATTAAATTACCTTTGGCATGAAGATAGCTGTTGAAATGGCACCAATGTATATCATAAGGATGTATGCAAAACCAAAGATTGCAATTTTTCTAGGTCCATAAATTGATGCTAAAGTCGGGATATCACATCTGTTACATTTTAAGTATCTCAGATTTAAATTGTAATCAAATATTTAATACTGAACAATTGAAATCAATAATTGTCTCAGATCAAAATTAATAATTTACTTTGTGTCTCCTTCCACGTCTTCAATATCCTTCAATGCAGCCATACTACCTAAAACCAATGTGGTAAATATTGCCAGAAATATTTCTGGCACACTGCATGTCACAATTAATAAAAAGTGAAATTAAAATGCAAGAAAACAATTATTCTTCCAATTTATGCTTGAGATTTTATATTGCATTAATCAATCCATAACTGTATATCATATATATAATAATTCCTTCAGAAATAGCATAGGAATAGAAAAATATTCAAAAGCACCTCAGTTGAAATGGAAGTCCCATGATGTTTTTTGCTATAGCCGCCAATAGTAGATTAAATACACACCCTCGACTCTGTACGAATAGATAAGGGATTTTGTCAATAAGTAGGTATATTGAAATCAGTACCAAGAGCAAAAATTTTAATCTAACTTCTATAACGTGGTAATTAAAAACCTGATATATCAATCCGACTCTTAAACTAAAATCGATGGACATATGAGTTCTATCTTACAAAGTATAAAGTCTTCAATAAAACCCTAAAAAAACCTATACAAAACTCTCATTATGGAAAGAGCATATAGTATTTATGCTGCCAGCCTGCCAACGTATAAGGTCAAATGAATACTTGACCCATTTGCTACTTTCAAGCAGTTTGACCTTATTGGTATAATAATTATTCTTATTATGCAATATACGTAAAAGAAAAAAATGTACCTTATATGGAACCATTACTTACCAAAGGTATAAAGAGAAGTGCACCAAAAGTCGATCTCTTCGCAGCAAATGGAGGAACAGAATATAATGATCCCAATACCAAGTGGCACAACACATATGCAAGTACCCAACCCGATTTTAGAAGTAAAGAAATTGTGATGCCAATCACAATAAAACTTATTATCAAGATCCACGCAGTCCGAATTGTCAATTCTCCTGAAGCTAACGGATAATGAAGTTTGTTTATCCTACAAAATTAACAAGTTAATATATAACCATAAAATGTTATTTTGAGTAAAAATACGCACGTACTTGTCAATTTCGACATCGTAAATATGATTTATGCCACTGGTGAAGCCCTCTGCGCAAAACATAGCAACAACAACAGCGATTTCCCTTCGAAGTATAGTCCAAATAGACAACTTTACTAAATGAGTATTCTCCATCCAAATTCTTATGGACATACCACTGCATGAACCAAATACCGTTTTAGATTTTAAAAATATTTAACAAAATGCACTAGCCAAAATTAAATCAGATGAATTTAAAGAATTAGTAGCTTACACAAGCCCTACAAGTGTAAAGCGCATGACATAGAATCTCATCAATCCTATTAGCACCTTGAAGACTTTCAACACTTTTGTGAATAATGAATCAGATAATTTTATAGAAATCTGCATAAACAAAAGACAGCATGTCAAATTGAAATATTATATAATTATCACTTCACTTCTGTATCTTTTACACAATAACGATATTTTTAGATTTGTAAGATTATTGTATAAGATCAATCTTTAGGAGAAAAGTACACATAAATATCCAGTAATTTCATCGATTACCACTTGAAAATCATGTGGTTTCAAAACCATAAAATATGTTCAACTTATTTTAATTTTTATGGTCATGTATGCCTATGTAGTATGCTGAAGTAGTAGTGGGTTAAATATATAGTAACACCCAATATTTTAATAATTTTTAAAAACACCATAATCCCAAACCCAATTTTCGGTCGTCGCCAATCTTGATGTCTTACACTCAGCACATGCTCCTGGCGCTTTTGACTAGGTCGGAAGCAATTTTTGGACGAAAGTCAACCTAGTTTAGAAGGAGTAGATGTTCCTATTCGTGGAGCAGCTGGGGTGGACGATGTGAAGCGGGACGACGAGCTGATCCAGTCCTTCAGCAATGAGACCAAGATCGATAAAGGCGTACTTAGGGTTTGGATGAACAACAAAGAACACCTTCCTCAAGTGGATTCTCCTCGACGACATCACCGGAGTTGATAACATCGACGCCACCCCAACAACTGCTGGTAAGATTACTCACAAGAGCAACAGTACGTCTAGCGAGATTAATAACCTCAACAACCACCACCTCGAAGACGAGGAGGACGATGGTAGGTATGTCTCGAACTTTATGCTTCCTTCTATTGGTGGATGAAATTAGTTTGGTGCTCGTTAAATTTTTTTCTCCAGAATTATCGTAGTTGTAGAGTAAGTAGCGAGTGAGAGAGAGAGAGAGAGAGAGAGAGAGAGAGAGAGAGAGAGAGAGAG
>SOPF01027781.1:150645-165939 GCA_012979155.1 Hypericum perforatum
AGAGAGAGAGAGAGAGAGAGAGAGAGAGAGAGAGAGAGAGAGAGAGATCGTCAATTGATTTAAGGTTTGGGAGAGGCAGGCTGAGAGCCATAGAGTAAAAAAGACAAGTGAAGAATGGATGAAGAAGAAGAAGATGGGAGGGGGAGGGGGAGCAAGAAGAAGGGAAAGGGAGATGTTTTAAAAAATATTAAAAAATTTGATACTAAAATAAATATTTTATTAATTACCACATCAGGCATCTGACATATCATAGTATAAAATATATGTCATTCCACGTCAAACTTTGAACTATGTTGTTTCACAAAAATAAATTAGACCAAAGCTTGGGATCGATTCATGATAAAAACTGTAATAGATAGACATCTTTTATAGTTTTAAAACCACAAATTACCTATGTATACTTCTTCCATAAATTCATGGGCTTGCTAAATAATTGTTTTACCTGTGATGGGTCAGAGCCGTTGAAAGAACGTGTACGTGTAAGAGCAGCAAGTTGTCCAGTTGGGGCCCACGAAGACCATCCCTCGCCCTTACTTGGCCACTTGAATACCGACGCAAGTGGGCTCCGACCACGGATAGCTTCCACTCTTCCGAGTGTAGTTGGGGTTTTGACCCCACCGCCATGGGCTACCAAGAACGCACCATCACGCGTCCAGTTGCCCCCACACTGGATAAAATTCCATTAATCATCCAAAACAAGAGTTTATAACCAAAGAGGTGGTGAATTAATAAGAGCACCATTAGTCTAGTGGTAGAATAGCATAGAGGTGAGGAATCCGAAATACAATTCATATATTTTATAGTTTGAATTCGCATGAATTAAAATCATGACTACCTGTACCAAAATTATTGAAAGTACAAATATGTTCGAATAAATAGGAGTGACCATAAATATGAATATGAATATAATTCATTCAGATATTTAATTAGGATTCAAACTAATTTATAAGTATTTGACTTATTCTTGGATACATCAAATTTATATCATATTTTTATAATTCGAATTCCAAAAATTTGAATCTTATCTTCCTTATTTTCTACCAACGCATAATTATTTGTAAGCGTTTTGACATTTTCGTAAGCGAAAGAAAGTAAAATAAATAAAAATTCTGGATTACATTTATTACCATACATTTTCTTAACTTTCTCACACATTAAATATATACAGCATTTACTTCAAATTTTTTAAATAAAAAACTGTACGAGTTATATATTTTTTTTTGCTAAACAAATTTCATTAACAAAAAGTGAACAAAAGCAATATCCACAAAAAATCTAAATACTCCCACAACTGAAATACAACGAAATTACATAGCTTTAAGCACGCAAAAAAAAAAAAACAATCGGGGTGGTTGAGGTAGAAGTCAACATCATATCACGAATTGACATTTAGTAATAGGGAGAAATCTTAGCCTACTAACCCTACAATTGAATTAGATCCAAAGAGCGACTCTCTAATATGAAAAAAAATGTACGATTATATTGATGTAACTTAAATTTAATATGTACCTTATTCTTAGGAGCTACTTTTCTGAAGTCATTTTTGGCGCGTCGAAAAATTCCAGTGTTTGAACCAATAGGAGATGTAAGTAAGAGCTCCATTTATCACCGACTATTAATGATTTCGAAGAAGAGCAAACAGATGGAGTTTAGGCAAAAGTCCTAGAAAGTGATGTTTAAATAACAGCGGTTATCCCCAAAATTGTCCTATACCTAATGGTCCTAACCTAAACTACCATTGACTCCTATACAAATGGCACTAACCTAGACTACCACTAAGACCACCCACAGCAGGGTGGTCTCACGCCCCGGGTGCGCCACGTGGTGGCCCGAGATTGGGTACAAGGTTTCCCTCGTGGCGCTCTGCTGACGCCCGACAGGGCGTCGCCCCGGGCGACGTGGCCCCCTCTAATTGGGCCACGTCGCCCGGGGCAATATTTTATTTTTTTTAGAAAATTGAAAAAACATAAAAATATTAGGAAAAAATTAGGAAAAAAATATGAAAATTTATTTTTATCATTTCCAACTTTTCTGTTTGAATAAATTTTTTAAATTTTTTTTTCATAATTTTATACAAATTTTTTAATCATAATAATTAGAATTTTTAGATTAAAAAATTGTAAAAAAAATATTTGTACAATTTTGCAATATTATGTTTGATATATATATATATATATTTATTGTTTATCATAATTTTATAAAATTAGTTTAGTACAATAATCTCATTTGTATTGTTTAAATTATGACATTTGAGATAAATTATGTATTTTGATATAAATTATGTATTTTTATTTTGTATGTAATTTGATGTAAATTTATATTTTTATGTAATTTGATGTAATTTTATGTAAATTTTGTATTTTTATGTAATTTTTATGTAATTTGATATAAATTGTGTATTTTGATATGAATAACCTAACCTTTAAACCCTAAACCCTTTAAAACCTAACCCTTAAATCCATGATAACTCTACACCCTTGTTATGTACTTTGATATAAATTTTGTTTTAATATAGTTTAATATAAACTATGGGATGTAATATAATTTTATGTAAATTATAAACTATAAACCCTAAACCTTACCCTTATCCTAACCTTAACCCTAACCCTAACCCTAATTCTAAACCCTAACTCATGCACTTATATATTTAAACAACATATTATATTTAATTGAAAAACATATGTAACATATTTTGAATTTTATAAAATTTCTATTTCGTAAAATTTAGCACTTCGAAATTAAATTTAGCATTTTTGAAATAAACACAAATTTATACTCGAGTTTGGTATAGTTAGCTGAATTTAAAAAAAATGAGCTGAGAAAAAAACTGACGTGGCGCCCAGGGCGTGGCACTGTAGCGAGGGCACCACTGTGAACTGAAAACTGAGAGCAGGGGCGCGGCTAACGTGACACCAAAGGCGTGCACTGTAGCAGGGACACCAATGCGGATGTTCTAACTCCTACGATCTAGTTCCTTTCCTTATCTGGTCCATCCCTTGACTCCACCTACTTTTAGTCCGTGGTTTAATTAGGCAACTGACCCAACATGAAACATCGTCCAATTGGAAAGCTTAACTAGATGCGCATTCTACGTCTAAGTTCTCAAGGATATACCAATGCATGAACCAATTACTTCATTTTCTAATATGTTATAAAAATAATTAATATGATGCATTAGAGAAAAGTAATTAAGATAAATTTGAAAAGTTCATTTCTTACGTGAGCCTTACGAATATCAACGAATATCATGTCTACAGACTAGAAGATCATAAGGTCTCATGAACCCTATTAGTTGCCTCAAAGATTTACAACACTTTTGATGGGAAATGAAATCATTTTATTCGCACATGTCTCCATGAATATAAGTTAACCTGTCAAATTGAAATATTAAAAAGTCGGAGCTACTCTACTTAAAAATTCTCCCTCAATTTAATAGCATATTTTTAATTGTAAGATTTAAATATAATATTTTTCAAACACGTTTATTATGGGTTATTGACTTACTGTAAAATAATTGCTTACTTCCAGATCCATTTATCAAAAAATATTGCTTACTTCCGGATCCCTTCCTAAGTCTTGCCATCCCATTTTGGAACCAGCGCACGTGGGCCCCCGCCGGGAGCGGGGGCGGGGGCGGGGACGGGGGCGGGGACGGGGGCGGGGGAGTTGGCACACATACCCTTCCTCAGTCTCACTATCCCATTTTGGGATCTAGCGCAAGTGGGCCCCCGTAGCAGGGCGGTGAAGGACGCAACTTCCCGCCCCCAGTTGCCTCACATTAAATATATACAATAATCACTTTATAAATTATTCACTCTAAATATTAGCAGATTTACGTCATTTACTTGTAACAAAATGAAAATTTGTGCGAGTCATATTGAAAGAATTTGACATGTAACACTAAAAATGTTTGCAAACCAATATAAATATTTAGGAGATACATGATTCGAATCTAAAATTTGTAAAATTTACTGTAAAAAACAGAATTTAGCTTCCTCGTTTAATGTAATGACCGTACTGAGGTGGTTTATGTTGATGGGTAATTGTTTTGCTAATTATCGGAAGATATAACCATAATATTATATGTTTATATCTATATATATGTATGCACGTGTGTGTATATATATATATGTATATGTATATGTATATACATATATATATATATATGTGTATATATATATGTATGTATATATATATATATCAATACGGAAATTCACTTACCAAAAATAATTCCTCTTAAGGCCTCCACTGCCATAAGAAACAAAGAATGGCAAAGCGAGTCCCTAAGTCGTAATCCATGTTTCTATTTTAAATTTACTTTGTCGGAGCGAAGATGCGGACGTAGATTATACCTCCGTCTTCGCTATGGTGTCGTGCCTCGTTACGGTGTCGTGCTCTCGTTCTACGTCAACGATGCTTCTGCTCTCAGTTTTTAGCTCACACTCCTGTCCTCGGTACAGTGTCGTGTCCCTCGTTCACATCAATTTTTTTCAGCTCTGTTTTTTTTTAAATTAAGCAAACTTTACTAAACTCGAAGATTGTTTGGAGATACTAAATTTAATTTTGAATTAACAAATTTTATTGATAATTTCAAATTACAAAATGAACTACAAAATTCAAAAAAAATAACTAAAATTTTCTAATTACATAACTAACTAACGCTACCAAATTTTTGCCAAATATGCTCAATCATGTCTTTTCTCAGAGCGATATGGGCTTCTATATTTTGAAGTTGTGTATTAGCGATCATGAAGTTTAATAGAGATTCCATGCGTTGAGTAGAGTATTCATAGTTTGTAGAAGTACTGCTGATAGGTATGTCGAGGAATTCTTTAGGACAATAAAGACCATGTCCCTCCTGTTCATCCTCTACTATCATATTATGCAATTTAATACATGCAAGCATAACTTTTCCATTGAATTCCTGATTCCAAAGAAGACATGGATTTTTGATAAATGCAAAAGGAGCTTGAAGAACTCCAAATGCTTTCTCCACATCTTTTCTATATTCCTCTTGACGTTCATCGAACATCTTGAGCTTCATGGTGGACGAAGCTGTTAGTGACTTCACAAGGGTAGCCCATTGAAGATATATCCCATCGGTGAGATAATATGGCAACTCTCTACAAGTTTCTTTGATGGTGTAGGTCACTTTAGGTGCACGACCTTCTAAAACATCAGTAAAAATATGAGACTGTTGTAATGCATTGATATCATTACAGGTATATGGTGTTCCAAAGAAGGCATGTCATATCCATAGATCATATGAAATAACTACTTCCAATATGATTATTGGCCTCATACTTCTTCTAGCACATTGTTCGCTCCAACAATTCTTCCATTCCTAATGCATGCAATCGATACTGCCTATCATGCCAAGGAAACCATGTTGCTCCGTTACTTGGAGTAGACGAGCCAAATCTTATTTATTGGGCTTCGAGAGATACTCTACTCTGAAACATGACGTGACACCTAAATTTTTGCAGAGCTTTACCTTGTTGTAGATTCACCAATCCTAAAATATTTGTTAAAGACATCAGCGAATGTCCATAAGCGAGAACCCTCATTACTGCCATACATTTCTACAAAGCCGACATCACAAGTCTCCCTACAGCATCTCACTTTTTCTAGAAGTAAAGATCAGCGACACTCAGTATCTCAACTATTCTGAGGAACAAAGAACTATGATACAAAGCCGATATCAAAATATAATATCTTCATATGTTGGCATGTCAGAAAAATAATCCTTCACCAAGCGATCATGACCAACTTGTCGGCCCCTATTGATAGTGCATTTTGGTGCACGAGGACATTACTATAGCTCAACATGATTGGCTTTCCTTCTTTGAATAATGGCCTTTGCAACCCAAATCTCTACTTCTATTTCGGCTCGCCATTGATTCACAAAATTGACTAACAACTATTATGACTAGAATATGAATTAGACTCAGATTCTTGGTTACAATCAAAATTTTCAGAACTCCATATATTCAGATCCATATCTAGAAATTTTTAGTAAAGAGGAAAGGAATTGGTGTGAAAAATTATGAAGAGGTTGGTATCTATTTATAGATTTTTCAAATGATTCTAGACCGCATAAAATTTTAAACAATTATGGACAGTGCAACTTTTTTAAACCCAAAAAGTCAAATTATTTCGATACAAAAATTTGAAAAAAAATTATTCAAAATGTTAAAAAAAGGTTGGAACAGAAAGGTGGAAAATTACAATTTTTTTCTGATTTTTTTATTTTCTAATATTTTTTTAAAAAACTGACTGGACATTGATAAGGTTGACCTGGCTGACGTGGACCAATCAGAATGGCCCATATCAACCAACTCGCCAGCTTGTGGCGTGGGCATGGAGCATATGGGAGTTGGGATTCATGCTTGTAGACTGCAGCCAGAGGACTTTGTAGATACTTGCTACTCAAAGGATACACACATTAAGGTATATAGCTATTACATCTTGCCACTTTCGAGTAGGGAAGAGTGTACAGTGACTAATACATTGGATGTGCATCCTCCTCTGATTCGTAAGCCAATTGGCAGACCTAAGTGAAAGAGAAGAAGGCAAATTAGTGAGACTAAAACAACAAGGCCAAAGTTTCTAGCATTGGAGAAGATGTATGTTATGGCAATTATAAACAAATTGGCCATAACGTAAGAGGCTACAAGACTACTATAACTGACGAATCTCTATGGCAAAAGAGAAATAGAATAGCAAGAGAAAAAGAACAAGTAATCCAAGCCTCGACTTCTTTCCCTGAAGCTATGACTCACTCTACTAAAAGGTATCTAGCGAGGATGAGAACTCGACAATCAGCAAGTTAGCTTAAAAGTGTTGGACATTTAGGTTGAAGTCTTTTAATTTCTTAGATGTTGGTGCTTTTGATTTCTTAACTTTTGGATATGTAATTAGTTGGTGTGGATATGTAATTGGCTAGTTTGGACAGTTAGATGTTGGTCCTTTTGATTTCTTAGCTTTTGAATAGTTAGCTCTCAGGTTATGTTACCTTTGTTATTTAGGGGATAGTTAGCTCTCAGGTTATGTCACCTTTTTTCTTTTGGACCATATAATTGGCTATATTTTATTAATGTCATTAGCTAATTTCGTGTTACTTTTGTTGTTCCAACATATTGTAGCTACACACACATGCTAAAATCATAAACATCTCTTAACAACATATATTCATCCTTCAATAAACATTTTACCATAATCTTACATGAACAAACTTTTACACAAAAGGGCAAAGTGAGCCCCTATGTCATAATCCATGTTTCCATTTTAAAATTGCTTTGTCAGAGCAAAGATGCAGACTTAGATTACCCGTACCTCTGTCCTTGTTATAATGTCATGCTCTCGCTCCACGTTAGCGATGTCTCTGCTCTTAGTTTTGAGCTCACACCCCTATCCTCACTACAGTGGCATGCCCCTAGTCCACGTCAACTTTTTTCAGCTATATTTTTTTAATTGAGCTAATTTTACTAAAGTCGAATATTGTTTAGTAACTTGAAAAATACTAAATTTAATTTTGAATTAACAAATTTTTTGAAATGAAAATTTTATTCAAAGGAGCAAAAGTCTTTGCATGTGAAACCAACATCAGAATATATTATCTCCATATATTGGTATGTCGTAAAAATAGTCCTTCACCAAGTACTCATCGTCAACTTTTTGCACTCTATTAATAGTACGTATTTGTCGTGGAGTTTAGCACTCTTGCTCAGTTCGATTGTCATGTACTTTTTGAACAATGGCCTCGTAGACCCAAAAATAGACTTTGATTTGGGTTTGTCATTGATTCAAAAAATTGATCAATAAAATACTATAGTTAGAATCTAAACTATAATCATAATCTGATGAAATAAATTAGAAAGTAGAATCAGTTCGATCCAATATATAAAAAATAATATACAGAATTATAGAAAGATGAGAGGAGGGTTTAAGAATGAAGTGAGAAAAAATTAAATGAGATTGACCTCTATTTATATTATTTTTAAACGATTCTTGATTACATAATTTCTACGAAACTTATAAAATTATTATCAACGTTAAAAAGATTATTTAAAATAGAGTTATGCAAAATAGTAAAAAAGAATTTTTGTAAATTTTTTTTGAAAATATATTTTTTTCAAAAAAAATACTAGACAAAAAAGTTACATAGTGCCATCGAGCCGGGCAGTCGATGATGACACCAACGTGGCACATTGATGCTTCGTGCCATGGTGACATACATGTCAGCTGGGCAGAAGATTTCCCCAATCAAAATGTGTCACATGAATGGAAGGACGCACGCCCTACCAAGTTGGTAGTCTAAGAAACAAAAAAAAGGGAAAGCTAATCCATCTGTAGTGATCCATATTTCTATCGGAAAATTGCTTTAAAGGGAGAGTCGTTTGATAAAATCGAAGAAGATGAAGACTTAGTGAATGTTCGATTTAGCTGTTAGAGATTAGTGGTTGATTGATAGATATTCAGCAACTTATTTATTTAGTGTTTGGTGAAGGAAAAAAAAGAGTTGAAATCCAAATGACATTTTTCAACAGCTTTTATATTATCAAATTACCTTAATGTCTTTTTTATAATTCACAGACCTTTTGTTTTCGGGACTTTTGGTCTTATTCTGTTGGACGAAATGATTTATTGAGCCACCATTGATATCAACACATCTGCGATTGCCTTCTCTTCCTCTCTGGATTTACCTATTCATGATGAAGACAGGAAGAATTATTCCCCGATCACGTAAATAAGTATCTCGCTAGTCCGCTTCATCACTTTTCTTTTGTCTGGACGCTCCTCTGGAAGATCTCACAAGCAACATCTACAACTTCGGGGTGATTCTGTTTGAAATGATCACTGGTATAATACCATTCACTGCGGAGAACGGCTCCCGTGACGATTGGGCGACAGACTTCCTAAGTGGATTGGAATCTTTGAAAGAGAAGTTAGATCCCACTCCAGTCATTCCAGGAGAATGAGCTTCTGGGTATACCAAAGCAATGTACAGATGAGGTTACTTTCATGTACAAGTTAGACTAAGAAAACAAAATGAAGCAAGAATTACGATTTGCCAAAACAGGTTGCAAAACTCGTATAACAGAAGCAACATCTATTTCAATCTTCTGACCTTCTAAAACTTGTATCAGCTACTTCGGCCATTCGCCTGATCCACGGTCATTCGCGAAGCATTGGTATATATCAGTCTTGTTCGACTCGGGTTCTTGGGACTGTGCCCGTCTAATTCTTCTGAAGAACAAAGATCGACATGGAGATATCCCCGGAGTTCTCAACGGCATCGAAGACTCAGTATTCATGTAAACTGTTCAGCTTAAATTGTCCCTCTCTTTAGCAGTGCGGTCTTTTGTTCTACCATATAGGTCAATGGACTCGGCGTGATTCGAGTCAAGACACAGAGCGATTTCACAATCTTGAATAGCAGAACCAAGGTCACCAATGGACTCTTAAAACGCTGCTCGAAGGTGAAGAATTTGCAGATCAAGCTTGAAAGCTATCGCCTTACTAAGCTCTTCCACAACTTCGTGTTCCCTCCCGTCATCCATTAGCATTGAAAATCGGTAAAAGAAAGGAAATTGATCTCTGAACTCCAGTGATCAGACATTTAAATCAGATGATCGATAATGGTAAGGCTCTGTATGCTGACTTCCTGAAGTCTTATTATGGATTGGCAGACTCATTTGTGGCCCGTTGTTGTTCAAAATTGCAGGGTTCTTAAAAATGACCCGGAGGTCGAACCGGATTTGGGCCTGACTTTTGAGTCAATTGTTCTGATTGGTTCAACTGTTGGTTAGATCGGTCTTTTTTTAATTGATTTATATTTTTTGAAATATATATAGGTATATAAGTAAATAATTTGTGTAATAAACAAATAATAACATATAAATATACCAATTTTATAAAATATTCCAAATAAAGTATCCATACAAGTAGATAATCTCGAATCGAAAATAAAACTATTAAAAAGTAAATATTTTTTAGTCGAACCGTCCTGCCAGACCAAATTTTCTATACGAACCATTCGGTCTTACCAAAAATTGAGCAGTTTGCAAGGTTACCGTCTTTCTATGTAAAACCTGAGACGTTAGGGTCACGATTTGCAGTTCGACTGGTCGAACTATCAGTGAGACCCATTTTTTAAAACCTTGCAAAATTGTTCATTCCCACGGCCTTTTGGTGCTGGCTGTTCCATGACGGTGACGGCTTGGCTTGTTTTAGGTCATTGTGTATTAAACTTTGATGTGGTTGATCTGAAACCATATAGTTTTCGCTTATAAAACCAATGAACAAGTATTCAATTAGGACTTAAATTTTGTTTTTGTTTCCAAATCAAAACTAATCACAGCAAATGTAAAATAACTCCACCATAAGAAGAAATGGAAGACGATTTTGATTTCCGGACCGGAGTCTTGGATGCAATGAAAAATGCTCTGTATGAATTAGTCATCCTTCTTTTGGTATAGACCTGATCTCTTTCCCGTGGAAAGCTTCTTGATCCGCAGAAAGATGTCCTGTTACATGGACCCCAGGTACTGAGAAGACCACACTTGCAAAGATTGTCGCAAACGAATTTTTTTTTAATTAAAAAAAATCCGAGAATCCCAACAATTTCTAAAGATTGAGTAGTAATATTTTCTGTTAACAACTTTCTTAGTTGAAGGGAGTTGTTTCAATAATATATTTTTTATTTTTTTATAAAATTTGAAATTTATAAATAGTTGATTTTTTTATAACTGTTACTTAGTGAACAGTTAGCTCTCAGGTTATGTTACCTTTTTTCTTTTGGACAATATAATTGGCCATATTTTATTAATGTCAAAAGTAACTGAGGTTTCTTTGGGTCGGGAACTGAGGTTTTAGGGGATAAAACCCTAATTTTAGTATCTACATTACATTGATGGGATTTTCATTGTTATCAGAAATGAACCGGAGGTCGACCCGGAAATGGGTCCGACCTCCGGCCCGGCTGGCCTGGCTGGCCCAAGGTCGGTCGGACCGGAATTTTTTTTAAAATATATATATATATATATGTAGATAAAAATATAAATTATGTGAAAAATTAATAATAACTAGGAATCTTTAACAATTTGTTAGCTGTCCTAGTTCTTATCAAAAAGTAGAAAAAATAGGAATAGCTCCTGAGTTCGACATACCTATCATATTGCAAGACAAAGTAGAAAAAATCAGCATCTCCAAGATGGAACAAGCTCCTGAGTTCGACAATCTACAGCCTCCTACCTCTTAATCCGTGACTTAACAATCTCCTATGCTCTCCTACCTCCCAACTTTAATCTCCTACGGCCTACCTATCCAACCCGTGACTAACCCAAAACTCTAAAAAATGGAAGGAAAGACGACGACGAGTAAAGAGAAACCACGTACCGCGACTTCCCTCTAGCTGAGATGGAGAGGAGGGGCGGAGAGGAAGAGTTGTTTGGCGCTCCACAGCGGGGCGGAGAGGAAGCTTTTGTTCGGGCCGAGAGGAGGCTGTGGTTTGCGTTTTACGGTTGAAAATTGGGGAAGGAAATTAGGAAAAGGAAAACGCGTGGAGAGAGAAAGGAGAAGTGAAAAAAGTGGAAAAGGAAAAGTTAAAATTTCTGTCGTTTTTGTCGTTTTCTTTTTTTTTGAAATCAAACCATTTCCGGTTCAACCGGTAAATCAGCGATCCATTTTAGTTAAAAACTGGGCGGTTCGACCGGATTTCAACTGGCCCGAACGAAAACGTCTTTTAAGCCAAAAACGGAACGGGGTGAGAGCCGTTTCACGGTCCGACCGGCCCGACCACCAGTCGGACTGCATTTTTTAAAACAATGGTTTTAGGATTTTCGTTTCGTGGGCCAGTTGGATATAGCTTATTGGGCTTTTTAGCATGCGTGGGATTTGGGCTAACACTTTAAGCACGTGGATGATCTTATTTGGCTTTGCATTTGCCGGTAAAAGAGTAAAAATGAATTATTCAATATTGATTCATTGAAGTACCGAAGGTTAGATGTGGTCACATGTTATTATAATTATTTTAAATATATATATATATATATATATATATATATATATATATAAGTATTCTGTTGTTTTGCAATTTTCAGAGAAAGAAAAATCATGTGGTTTTTATGTCAGAAATCACTCTTTTATTGCCACATAGTTATGCGCGTTAGTGCCACATCGTTGTTATTTGTTGTACGACGTAGCACTCCGGATGTTTGAGTTAAGACGAATTATCATATAATAAATTATCAAACTAATTCCTGAGTTAAGTTAAGTTAAGACAACATGACATGAAGAATTAATTTGATAATTTGTCATATGCCATGTCCTCTTAACTTAAACATCTAGAATGTCACATCGGACAACACACAACATCGATTTTGCAGATGTGGTGCCAACTTAGACAACCATGTGACCAAAAACTTACTTGGGTTGCTCAGAAATTGAGTTTCGAAAATATATGAGAAAGTAAACCACATGGATTGATTTCGAACAGAAAAAATTATACTTTGTTTTGAAATCGTAAAACCACAAGTTACTTATGTTTATTTTGTTCTCAAAAAATCTTGACTAATCTAAATTTGACGTAAAATTTTACTTTATTACTTTATGCTTTATTTTTTAAGTTTAAAATTGATAATTCATTCATTTTAATTTATCATATATTGTCTTGATAAGTCTCGAGTGTCGGGCCAAAAGTGGTATATTTTTTTATGCAAAGCTTTTAGTTTACTTTATAAGTATGTTTTAAACATGTATAAGGATAACTTCAATACCTAGAATGAAGAAACTCTTAATCAACAAACAAGTACAAACAAAGAAGTGAAAAACAAATTGAATCGACCATCACTATTAGTTATCCGCAACGGATAAAAGAGAAGTGCGTAGTCTATCTGGGAACAGATTTGGTGCTGGAGATGGGTTTCCAGCACCATGCTGGACACGCGAATTCGGTGGTCTAAACACCCGGATTCGATGGTTGTTTTTTTGATTCGATGGTTTGGATGTATTTCTGATTCGATGGTATGATGTATTGTAATTCGATGGTATGGTGTATTGTAATTCGATGGTATAAAATGTCTCATTCGATGGTTTGACATCCGATTCAATTGTTTGTATATTGTGATTCGATATTTTATATATTATGATTTCACTGATTCGATGATATGGTGTATTGTAATTCGATGGTGTGGTGTGCTGTAATTCGATGGTATAAAATGTCTCATTCGATGGTTTGACATCCGACGAATCACAATACACAAACAATTGAATCGAATGTCAAACCATCGAATGAGACATTTTATACCATCGAATTACAACACACCATACCATCGAATTACAATACACCATACCATCGAATCAGCGAAATTAGAATATATAAAATATCGAATCATAATATGCAAACAATTAAATCGGATGTCAAACCATCGAATGAGACAGTTTATACCATCGAATCAGACATTTTATACCATCGAATCACAATATACCATACCATCGAATCAGTGAAATCAGAATATATAAAATATCGAATCACAATATACAAACAATTGAATCGGATGTCAAACCATCGAATGAGACATTTTATACAATCGAATTACAATACATCATACCATCGAATTACAACACACCATACCATCGAAACAGACATACATACAAACCATCGAATCCAAAAACCAACCATCGAATCCGGGGGTTTAGACCACCGAATCCGCGTGTCCAGCATGGTGCTGGACATTTAAAGTCCAGCACCAGATCCAAATCCTCGCTAAGCCAAGTCTCTTTTTAGATAAAAGGAAAAAGAATAAACTCGATAGTGTAAAGCAACAACATAGCCTTATAAGCCGCCACACTTGCTTCCTGCAAAGTTATAGCCAATATTTTAACTAATTAGACAACAGAACTTGTAAAACTGCACATTAATCGACTTTTTAAGCAACTTGACATAAAATGGATATACCTTGGTATAATTTGCCTTTTCTAACTTCCAAGCCTGCCATAAGATGGAGCTTAGTAATATATTTTAGTAGCTGAAAGAAAAACTCAAAACGTGGATATACAAAAACTAATGTGTGAGTTTTTTTTTTGGTTAACTTAAATTGTTTCTACAATTTCGAATTTGGACGGTTATGAGATTTGATTCTCCTACCTCATGTTTAAGGACTGACACCATTTCTATCAAACCATACATGCGGTGGTAATGAAAATGTAATTTGTGTGCTCTCTCTAATAGAAGTTGAAAAAAATATGGTATCACTAAAAACTGAATGGTAAATGCAACTAAATACTCAATGATATCATTAAACGTTATATGATGTAAAATAAAACGCAATATAATTTTGATTTTCCAAAATGTCACTATATAATATTAAAATTTTTAATATTACAAAATTATTATTCGAGCGGCATCTTTTGTGTTGTTTGTTTGTTCTAGTGAGTCATTGTGAACACCCCATCCAATTAAACTACGTACTTTCGATAAACCACTATCCCTAAAGTAGCAGCGGAATTTGAGAAAACGGTATTAACCTTATGGTGAGTAACACCAGATTTTTAAATCTATAAGATATTATGATATAAAGGCGCAGGTCAACAATCAAGATGGTATCATAATCTGCAAAACGAAGAAGATGAAAATCCAACCTGGAAGATCAAGTACGAAGCTAGAATAATATGTGATGGTATCATGATGCTCCGTCTAAAAACCTGTTCGGCAGATGCAAGAAAAATATTTAAATAATTAGTTTTTTCGTGAACTCTAATATGTTATAAAGTTACTCATGATATATAATCAATAAGCTATGTTAAAAAAATGAAATTACCTTAGGCATGAAGATAGCTGTTGAAATGGCGCCAATGTATATCATAAGGATGAATGCAAACCCAAAGATTGCAATTTTTCTAGGTCCATAAATTGATGCTAAAGTTGGGACATCACATCTGTTAAATTTTAACTATCTCATATTTAAATTATAATCAAATATTTAATACTGAAAAATTGAAATCAATAATTGTCTCAGATCAAAATTAATAATTTACTTTGTGTCTCCTTCCAAGTCTTCAATATCCTTCAATGCAGCAATGCTACCTAAAAACAATGTGGTAAATATTGCCAGAAATATTTCTGGCACACTGCATGTCGCAATTAATAAAATGTGAAGTTAAAATGCAAGAAAACAATTATTCTTCAATTTATGCGTGAGTTTATATACAGCTTTAATCAAGCTCGTATGTGTATTTGCTATATATAATAATAATAATAATAATAATAATAATAATAATAATAATAATAAT
>SOPF01027781.1:165949-182430 GCA_012979155.1 Hypericum perforatum
ATAATAATAATAATAATAATAATAATAATAATAATAATAATAATAATAATAATAATAATAATAATAATAATAATAATAATACTTCAGAAAATAGCATAGCAATAGTAAAAGCACCTCAGTTGAAATGGAAGTCCCATGATGGTTTTTGCTAAAGCCGCTAAGCATAGATTAAATACACACCCTCGACTCTGTACGAATAGATAAGGGATTTTGTCAATAAGTAGGTATATTGAAATCGGTACCAAAGAGCAAAAGTTTTGATCTAACTACTATAATGTGGTAATTAAAAACCTGATATATCATTCCGACTCTTAAACTAAAGTCGATAGACATATGAGACCTATCTGATAAAGTATAAAGTCTTCAATAAAACCCTTAAAAAACCGATACAAAACTCTCATGATGGAAAGAGCATATAGCATTTATGCTGCCAACGTATAAGGTCAAATGAATATTTGACCCATTTGCTACTTTCAAGCAGTTTGACCTTATTGGTATAATAATTATTCTTATTATATAATATACGTAAAAGAAAAATGTACCTTATATGGAAGCATTACTTACCAAAGCTATAAAGACAAGTGCACCAAAAGTCGATCTCTTCATGGAAAAAGGAGGAACAGAATATAATGATCCCAAGACCAAGTGGCACAACACATATGCAAGTACCGAACCCGATTTTAGAAGCAAAGAAATTGTGATGCCAATAACTACAAAACTTATTATCAAGATCCACGCAGACCGAATTGTCATTGCTCCCGAAGCTAGCGGATAATGAAGTTTGTTTATCCTACAAAATTAACAAATTAAAATATAACCATAAAATATTATTTTGAGTAGAAATACGCACATACTTGTCAATTTCGACATCGTAAATTTGATTTATGCCACTGGTGAAGCCCTCTGCGCAAAGCATAGCAACAACAACAGCGATTGCCCTCCGAAGTATAGTCCAAATAGACAATTTTACTAAATGAGTATTCACCATCCAAATTCTTATGGATATACCGCTACATGAACCAAATACTTTTTTTTAGATTTTTAAAATATTTAACATAATGCACTAGCCAAAATTAAATTAGATAATTTTATAGAATTAGTAGCTTACGCGAGTCCTACAAGTGTCGTGCATAGGATATAAGGTCTCATAAATCCTATTAGCACCTCGAAGACTTTCAACATTTTCGTAAATAATAAATCAGATATATTTGTAGAAGTCTGCATGAACAAAAGACAACATGTCAAATTGAAATATTATATAACTATCACCTTACTTATGAATCTTTCACTCAATAACTATATTTTTAGATTTGTCAGATTATTGTATAAGATCACTCTTTAGAAAAAATTACATATAGATACCCAATAGTTTTACTGAATATCACTTGAATATCATGTGGTTTCAAAATCGTAAACTAGGTCCAACTTATTTTAATTTTTATCACCGACCCGTCCCAAACTCCATATGCCAGTGCTGAAGTGGTAGTGGGTAAAATATCTATTTTAATACTATTTTTTAAATAATTTTTTTAAACACCCTAATCCCAAACCCGATTTCCCGTCGCCGCCGAACTTGATGTCTTACACTCAGTACATGCTCTTGGTGCTCTTGACCAGGTCGGAGCCCTCCCTAGTTCGGAAGCAATTTTGGGCGAAGTTTAGCCCAGTTTAGAAGAAGCAGATGTTCCTGTTTGTGGAGCAGCTCTGGTGGATGATGTAGAAGCGGGACAACGAGCTGATCTAGGTATTCTACAACGAGGCCAAGATCGATTAAGGCGTACTTACGGTTTGGATGCACAACAACAAGAACACCTTCATCAAGTGCATCCTCCTCGACGCCATCACCAGAGTTGATAACAACGACGCCACTACACCAATCGATGGCGATAAGATTACTCACAAGAGCAATGGTACGTCTAGGAAGACCAGAACCTCAGCAACACCACAAGGACGAAGAAGACGAGGAGGATGATGACAATGAAATCGACTGGAGGCAACTCTAGTTCAGGATCAATGTTGCCCGCATAGCGATTAATGGTAGGTCTTATTCTTCTTCTTGAACTTTCTGCTTCCTTCTTATTGTTGGATGAAATCAGTTTGGCGCTTGTTTAATTATTTTCTCCAGAATTATGATAGTTGTAGAGGAAATAGCAAGTGAGAGAGAGAGAGAGAGAGATCGTCATTAGATTTAAGGTTTGGGAGAGGCAGGCTGAGTGCCACAACTAGCGACAATAGCAGGGTTGGATGTTGACACGAGGATCTCTTTATGGTTTGTGTTGCTTTCGTAATTTTCCATAGAGAAAAGAGACAAGTAAAGAATGGATGGAGAAGAAGAAGAGGGGAGGGAGAGAGAGAAAGCAAGAAGAAGGGAATGGGAGATTTTTTAAAAATTATTAAAATATTTGGTACTAAAATAAATATTTTACCAATTACCACATTGGCATCGACATATCATAGTATAAATATGTGGCAATCCACGTCGTACTTTGAACGAAGTTGTCCCACAAAAATAAATTAGACCCAAATTCGGGATCGTTGATGATAAAAATTAAAATAAATTGGACATATTTTACAATTTCGAAACTACAGGATACGCAAAGAAGGTCAAAACGGCTAGTGATGGCAACGGTCCAATTCTGGGGCAACAGTTACCCATGGCTTCCTCACACCCGGAAGAGGAAAGGCGACGGAAACTTTCTTTCAAGGATGCTACCATGGGGGGCACGGAGGAATTCCCAACGATTGGGGGAGAACAAGTCTTTCACTTTGACTTAGAGGAGGATGTGTCCAGCGAATCAGAGGATGAAGGTGAGGACGACCCGTTCTGCCCAACGATCCGAATTTCTAGGGAAGATAAGGCGGCGATGCGAAAGCCATGGTGGAAAACACTGATCATCAAAGTCCTCGATCAAAGGATCGCCTACGTTTACTTAAGGAGAAGGTTGGCACAAATGTGGAGTATACCTCCTGATTTTCTACTAGTTGAGCTCGGAAACGGTTTTTATCTCGTCAAACCTGCTAATGACGAGGAGTATACCCGTATTCTTACCAAGGGCCCCTGGATGATCGCGGACAGCTACGTCACGGTTCAACGTTGGGCACCAAATTTTGATCCAGAAACCGCAATAACAAGCAAGGTTGTAGCTTGGGTCCGTGTTCCGAATTTAGCTATGGAGTTCTACTATCCCAAATTTCTGCAGAATTTGGCGCAACGAATTGGGTAGCCCATCCGTATCGACACCTCCACTGAGGAGTGTACGAAAGGAAAGTTTGCAAGGATTTGTGTGGAGGTGGACCTTACGAAACCACTCCTCCCATCCTTTAGGGCCTGTCGAAGATCTCACCGAATCCAGTACGAAGGGTTACATCAAATTTGCTTCAAATATGGTAAGTATAGACACTATGCACATGGTTGTAGAGAAGCTGAGACGGACCAACACAGGGAACATGAAGAAGAGCCACCGATCGAAGCTGAACCAGTTCTAGTGGAGCAATCATGTAAACCAGAGATCGCGAACCGTTATAGGGAATGGATGGTGGTCCCGAAACAATCAAGAGGAAGAAGACCTCCTCTGGCAGGAGACCCAAACAGTTACAAGTCTGTATCACCAGCGCAATTTGCGACAAAAAATGGATTAGAAAAAAGGAAGGAGATAGTGGATGATTTACCAAATCAGGGGTCCCACTTTGAGGTATTAGGTTCGAATAATGGTATGGAAGAGGACCTGGTCAATAACTTTTCCCAAGACATGACCATGAGGGGCCAAGCTAAATCAACGGAGATACAGCTGCCTGTCGGTAACGATAATGGGCCATCATCTAGGATAGAAAAGGGGGGAACCAGCAAGCAAAAAGCCCAAGTTACTAGCCCAGGCAGGAGTCAAAAAAAGAAGTCTACCCTGACCACCAGAAAACAGGGAATAAACAAGCCCAATGAACCCGAAGTCAATACAACGAGTGGGACATTTAATGTCAGAAAGAACTCCCTGTATTCAAAAGTTTCGAAGGCCAGCCCAAAAGAGACTGGTAGACAAGCTGCTGCGAAAGGAACTGTTCATACTACACAAAGCATATACCGAAAAAACCTCATCCAGGGGCAAGTGTTGAATCTCACAATCCAAGGACAAGCTACCCAGTCAACTCAGATGGTCCCAGCGCACCCCCAAGCCCCTGACCCCAATCCTCCCTCGGGGGTTACTTGGACAACGTATCCCATAAACCCTGACCTAGGTACACTCAACAAAGGAGCCCCTCCCTCCAAAGTTGGTGGCCTGGTTGGCAAGTTTTGGGAATAGCCAGAAGGAGATGGGTCTTCCTCCCACGGGATATATGATGCTTCGATGGATACACAAAGCATAGAGGAAGAGGGGATGGGGAGGTCGACGACCTAACCCAGTCAACTACTCCTGCTGAAGCTACGGCTATTCGCCACGGATCAGGTGTGAGTGTTTTAGTTTTTCTTGTTTTGAATGAATATTCTAATTTGGAATTGTCAAGGTGCTGCTAGTACAAAGTTTAGAGCCTCAATAAAAGAACTTGTCCTCCGAAATTATCCTGATATTCTAGTTCTTGTAGAGACCTGGATCTCTGGTCGTCGGGCAGAAAGTCTTGCAAGATCTCTAAAGTTTTCTACTGTGATTCAGTCTCCCATGATGGGTTTCTCAGGGGGATTTTGGGTCATGTGGAAAGATGAGTCCAAGCCATCAAAAGTGCTCAGTGTGGAACGTCAATTCATTCATCTAGAATTTGGTGAGACGAATGAGTCAAAATGGTTCTTCACAGCTGTATACGGAAATCCATGATCAGCTTTGAGAGAGGAATTGTGGACTCAACTCAGAAATATTGTAGCAAAGATGAGTTCTCCTTGGTTGGTTGTAGGGGATTTCAACGTATTTTTAGCTTCGGACGGAAAGCTAGGAGGTGCTCCAATCCAGGGGACCAAGCACCTAAGATTCAAGAAGTGGATTGAAGATTGTCGATTGATGGGCTTGGGTTTTATTAGAGCAAAATTTACCTGGGTTTAGGGGAGAGTTCACGAACGATTGGATAGAGGACTAGCCAATGCAGATTGGAGAATGAAATTTCCGGAAGCAAAGGTGATCCACCTTCCACGATGGAAATCAGATCATTGCCCCCTTCTTATTAGACTCAACACAAGGCCGAAGCTTAATCCACACAAGCGTTTATTCAGATTTCAAGCAGCCTGGCAAGTAGATGAAAGGTTTTTAGAGTTCGTCAAATCGACATGGGCAAGGGATCAGCCGCTCTCAGATGCGTGTACTGATTTTGTGGAGAAGGTGAAAGTGTGGAATCACACTACTTTTGGCAATATCTTCAAAAGGAAAGATCACCTAATCAGGAGACTTGGGGGAATACAACGATGCCTTGACTGTCAACCAAATTCTTCCCTAAGAAGGCTTGAACAGAAGCTAAGATATGAGCTTGAAGCTACTCTTGAGCAGGAGGAGGTTCTCTGGCTTCAAAAGTCAAGGAAGGACTTCCTAATAAATGGGGACCGCAATACGCGCTATTTCCATGCTTCTACTGTTATAAGAAGAAAGAGAAATAGAATAGAAGCTTTGAAGGATAGGAATGGGGTTTGGGTTACGGAGGAGATAGAATTGAAGCAGATGCTAAAGGAGCATTTCCAGACCCTATATGCTGAGAACGTGCGTGAATGGCCAGATGGAGATTACCCGAATAATTTCTGCCGTATTACTCCAGTTGAAGGAGAATCACTAATCATGGAACCCGCTGAAGAAGAGATTAGGCGTACTCTCTTTTCCATGAATCCCCTTAAGGCACCAGGTCCGGATGGGCTTCATGCCCTTTTCTTCCAAAGGAACTGAAAAATGGTAAAAGAGAACTTGGTTCAGTTCACTCAAAAAGTCTTTCAGGGAGAGTGGTCACCGGAAAAATTCAACGAGACCGCTATCTGTTTAATCCCTAAAGTGGAGAATCCCCAGTCACCGTCGGATTTCAGACCAATCAGCCTTTGTAATATTTCTCTCAAGGTTGTCACTAAGCTAATTGCTAATAGGCTTTAAGGATTTATACCGAATTGGGTAGCCGAGAGCCAAACTAGTTCCATTCCAGGGCGTTATATCACAGAGAATATTGTCATTGCACAAGAACTAATCCATACCATAAAGCAGCGTCATCAAGGTAAAGGGATAATGGCCATAAAGGTGGACCTTGTAAAGGCCTACAATCGGTTAAGCTGGTCATTCATTCATGAAACACTTGTAATGATGGGAATCCCTGAGAAGCTGATCCACTCAATCATGTCCTGTGTATCTTCTACTTCATTCCAAGTATTATGGAACTGTGAAGCAACAGAGAAATTCAAGCCAGAAAGGGGGTTAAGACAAGGTGATCCGCTCTCTCCGTATCTTTTTGTGCTTTGCCTCGAACGACTTGGTCATATGATATCAAATGCTGTGGAGATAGGAGGATGGAAACCATTTAAGGTTACAAGAAATGGCCCTGCGATATCTCACCTGTTTTTTGCAGATGATCTTTTACTTTTCTTGGAAGCCAATTCCTCGCAAGCTGCGATTGCTATAAAAGTTTTGGAGGATTTTTGTTTGCTGTCTGGGAAGGCGATTAACAGGACAAAGACCAAGATCTTCATGTCTAGAAATGTGACCAAGTCTTTGGCTAAGGAAGTTGCGAACAACCTGGGGTACACCCTCACTCAAAATCTAGGTAAGTACCTAGGTATGCCTTTGCTCCACGATAAAATTACTAAGAGCACTTATAGCTTTATCATTGAAAAAGTTCAATCAAGACTTGGTGGGTGGTGCGCGGATAAACTTTCTTTTGCGGGACGTACAGTTCTCTCCAAAATAGTACTGGCAGCTTTACCATCCTATGCTATGCAGACTACTAAGTTGCCGGTAGGTATATGCGATGACGTGGAAAGGACACAACGTAGATTCTTGTGGGGTGACACTGAAAATCAGCAAAAGCTCCACGCCATTGGATGGAAGTAGATTTGCGACCATAAGAAGTTTGGGGGATTGGGGTTTAAAAATCTAAGGAACCAAAACCTTGCCCTGTTGATGAAGCTAGCTTGGAATTTACTGACTAATAGGCAGTCTCTCTGGGCAAAGGTAATGTGGAATAAATATGTAAAACAAGATACACTTATGCCTATGATTTCGTGTAATGCATCAAGTTCTCCACTGTGGAAATCCCTAGTGGAACTTTGGCCAACCATGTTAGAGGGTTTGCTATGGAATGTGGGGGATGGTTATACGGCCAAGTTCTGGACAGATAGATGGTTGGCAGGAAATGGAATGCTCTTAGATTGGTGTACAAGCCCGATGCCTGAATCACTCATGAACCTGAGTTTGGCCGAGTTTGTAGACGAGAATGGTGAATGGGATTGGAGGTTGATTAGCCCGTATCTACCTGCTGAAGTCACCTTGAGAATCGCAGGAACTCCGACACCAAAACCAGAAAGGGGAAAGGACATAATTAAGTGGGGTTTGTCGAAAGATGGAAAGTTTACAACTAAATCAGTATATGACCTCCTCCAAGGAAATTCATATCGCTCCAATCCGCGCTAATGGCACATGTTATGGAGTTGGAAAGGCCCTGAAAGGTTGAAAAAGTTGGCATGGGTCGCGGGGCACAGGAAACTACTAACCAATGCCACCCGGATGCATCGAGGATTGACGCAAGATGCATCCTACCCTTGCTGTCGTGACTCTCCTGAAACCATTCTTTATGATCTTAGAGATTGCAGGCTGATTTCTCATATCTGGCCCGTACTTCTAGCAAATGCTAATCTCAAGATTGCAAATTTATTTAGTCTGAATCTGGAAGATTGGGTCGACGGAAATATTTCAAAAAGCGATTCATGGAGTTCAACTTTCCTAGTGGCAATAAATGCTTTTTGGAAATGGCGGAACACAGTGGTTTGGAAAAGTGGAGAAATTAGACCAAAGAACCAATCAAGGTACATTCTTGGCAAAGTGATGGAAGCAAAGGTTGCAACTTTAGCAGCAAGTCGTATGCATCATCTTCCAGAGAAAGAGATAAAATTAATTGGCTGGGAAGCACCACATGGAGATTGGGTGAAGATTAATACGGATGGAGCAAGAAGAGGTACGAGCAATCGAGCCACAGCATGGGGTGTCCTTCGAAATAGTGAGGGAGAATGGATGGGAGGGTTCACTAGTAACTTAGGAGATTGCTCGAGCGTTACGGCAGAATTTTGGGGTGCCTTGCGCGGATTGGAATTAACGTGGGAAAGTGGAAACAAGAAAGTCATCTTAGAAGTTGACTCTAAGATTGTTGCGGACACCTTGTCAGCCATCACTACGACCAGAGCCGCTCAGTCCTCCATCATTTGGGATATTAGAGAGCTTCTAAGTAGAGATTGGGAGGTCATTGTATGTCATGTTTATCGAGAAGCTAATCGTTGTGCTGACTTTTTAGCTAATCTAGGCTTTGATTTGCCTGTTGGTTCCCACTTCTTTAGTATAGCTCCTCCAGGAGTTAGGGATATCTTGTTAGAGGACCTTAGCGACGTCTCGTACCCGAGATCAGTTGTATCCTTTTCTTGATGGATTGAATCTCAGCACGGGGCGCCTTTAGCCCCTCGTTTTCGACCAAAAAAAAATGTTTACTCTTTCCAAAAAAAAAAAAATTGAAACGATCTTTCCAAAATTTTATGGGCTTGCTAAATAATTGCTTTACCTGTAATGGGTCAGAGCCCTTGAAATTACGTGTACGTGTAAGAGCGGCAAATTGTCCAGTTGGGGCCCACGAAGACGATCCCTCGCCCTTACTCGGCCACTTGAATACCGACGCAAGTGGGCTCCGACCACGAATAGCTTTGACTCTTCCGAGTATAGTTGTGGATTTGAGCCCACCGCCATGAGCTACCAAGAATGCTCCATCACGCGTCCAGTTGCCCCAACACTAAATAAAATTCCATTAATCATCCAAAACAAGAGTACATTACCAAAGAGGTGACAAATTAATAAGAGCACCGTTGGTCTAGTGGTAGAATAGCATAGAGGTGACGAATCCGACAAATACAATTCATATATTTTATAATTTGAATTTGCATGAAGTACCAAAACTATTGAAAGTACAAATATGTTCAAATAAATAGGAGTGACCATAAATATAGATATGAATATGATTCTTTCAAAAATTTAATTGGGATTCAAAATAATTTATACGGATTTGATTTTATTCTTGGATAAATCAAATTTAAATCATATTTTTATAATTTGAATTCGGGAAACTTTGAATCTTATCGTCCTTATTTTCTACCCATGCATAATCATTTGTAAGCTTTTGACAGTTTTCGTAAGTGAAAGAGAATAGAATGAACAAAAAAATTTGGATTACATTTATTACCATACATTTTCTTAACTTTCTTACAGATTAAATATATACAACATTTACTTATAATTTTTTAATAAAAAACTGTACGAGTTATATAGAGATGTCGCATAAGTTTGATATGTACCTTATTCAATTTTTTTTGACAGAGATATGTACCTTATTCTTAGGAGCAACTTCTCTGAAGCCATTTTTGGCGTGTCGAAAAATGCCAGCATTTGAACCAAGAGGAGATGCAAGTGAGAGCTCCATTTATCTCCGATTATTATTAATTTCAAGGAAGAGCAAACAGATGGTTTTTAGGCAAAGTCGTACAAATTGATGTTTAAATAACACAACGGTTGTCCTCAAAATTGTCCTATGTTCACTCATTCCATAACCTATCCTTTCCTCTACCTAACATAAACTACCATTAACTCCCCTTCCACGATCTAGCTCCTTTTCCTATCTGGTCCATCTCTTAACTCCACCTACCTTTAGTACCTGGTTTGGTTAGGCCACTAACCCAACATGAAACATCATCCTAGACTCCTGGTATCGAATTTAGAAGTAGAGTCCAATTGGAAAGCTTAACATGAATCTATTGGATTTTTTCTTCTTATTTTTATGTAATTTTTTTAAATAATATAGGTAAGTATAAGCTAATAGTAATTAAAAATATATAAAACATACAAAATTTATGAGCGAACCATCTAGTCTGACCGGAATTTCCGAATGAATCATCTGGTTCGATCGGAATCATCTGGTCGGACTAGACCCTATTTTTACCCTATAAACGACTCAGATTTATGCTTGATTTGTAATTTGATTGGTCCGACCGCCGATCAGAGTGCATTTTTAAAACCTTGATAATAAGTAGCCTTAAACATACTTGTACGATCAAGAAGGAGTCCAGTTCATTCAGGCGCACACATACCCTTAGTCTCTTACTGGCCCACTTTGGAAACGGCGCAAGTCTGCTTCCGCCGCCATGGACATTAAAAGACGCAACTTCATGCCTCCGGTGGCAATTAATTTTTTTAGAAACAATATTCACAAAACGTTGTAAATATTATAAGAGACATACTTTGAACTGAAAAGTTGTAAAATTTAATGCAATTCTTTAATGTAATGACCAAATTGGGGTGATTTTAGTTGATGTGTAATTGTATTACGATTAATCGGAAGATATAACCATAAATTTACTTACTAAAAAAATTCTCCTTAAGCTCTTCACACCTATAACAAAAATTAGATTCGGTAGAGATTAAAGGGAGAGTGTCCTATATAAGGATTAGTTTTTAAATTTTAGATCATGAGATCTATTTTTGATTTAGTTTTTAAATTTTAGATCATGAGATCTATTTTTTCAATCAAAAATAGATCTCATGATCTAAAATTATCAGAAGTATTTGTGACATTTTTTCAAATAACATTTATAAAAATTCAATTTTTGATCATATCTAAACACTCAATTTTTCTCCTAAGTAAATATATGGCGCAAAGACTAACGAGTACGATCATACCTGTGCTAATGCACCGGATCCCATCAGAACCCCAAAATTAAACGCGCTTGGCGAGAGTAGTACTAGGATGGGTGACCTCCTGGGAAGTCCTCGTGTTGCACCCCTCTTTTTCGATATTTTTCTTTCGTTTCAAGCACATGACCTTAATTTTTTCCTTTTTTGTGCCTCGTGGGTTTGCCACCACGTAGAGCTAAAAAAAATTATGTGGATTCAAAAAAAAAATTTAGATTCGGACAACCGAGCACCAAGATATCGAGTTTCGAAGATAATTGAAGAAGTTGGATGGCAACAAGGAATACGAGTATTTAAGTAAATATATGGCGCAAAGACTAACGGATGTGATCATACCAGCGCTAATGCACCGGATCCAATCAGAACTCCGAAGTTAAATGCGCTTGGGCGAGAGTAGTATTAGGATGGATGACCTCCTGGAAAGTCCTCGTGTTGCACTCCTCTTTTTCGATATTTTTCTTTCGTTTCGAGCACATGACCTTAATTTTTTTCCTTTTTTGTGCCTCGTGGATTTGCCACCACGTAGAGCTAAAAAAATTATGTGGATTCAAAAAACAAATTTCTAGATTCGGATAACCGAGCACCAAGATATCGAGTTTCGAAGATAATTGAAGAAGTTGGATGGCAACAAGGAATACGAGTATTTAAGTATATATATGGCGCAAAGACTAACGGGTGCGATCATACCAGCGCTAATGCACCGGATCTAATTAGAACTCCGAAGTTAAACGCGCTTGGACATAGATTAGTGACGATCGTGAACAAATTCATGTGAGTATTTCCTTATCCCTTCCGTTGTTTGTTTTATGCTTCGAGTTGCTTGTTGCTTCCTACATATTATAAGTTACGTTGTTTGGGTCTGCTTGAAGGTGCGCGCTCGTAACAAGAAAGTCGGAGAGAGTACTCGATTATTCCTAACATCATCGACATAACTATTGATTCTCACATAATTTATTCAAATCTGGATTTTAAATATTTAAAAATGCATTACACTTAAATAAATAAATAATAGTTCGAAATGTGAAATGTGGTTAGGTTTATGGGATATCTAAAATATCCTTCTCATTGTGAAGATTGTTTAGTGACCTTAAATTGAGTTTATATCTTTAAATTTTAATGATTGTTAATATTCGAGAATATAATTAGTTTTAGACAAATAAGTATTTTGAATATTGTTTTTCCTAATTATCATCTTTCTTCCTTATCAACATTTAAAACATTAAAAGAAATTATGTTTTGACCTACCATTTTCTCTATCTGCATTTATTTTAGGGAAAAGTCCTCCTAGGGCACTTGTGGTTTGACCCGTTCTCAGATAGGTCCTTGAGGTTTAAAATGGCGATAACTGGTCCCCGTGCTTCCAATTTTCACATCTGAGTCCTCCCGATCCGGTTCGATTCAAAAATCCAAAGTTCAATCTCGTAATTTCGATGACGAAAACGCCGATTATCGACTCCAGGTGACTCACCAAAGTGTCTCTGACATGTAGATACCAATTTCACATGTTTTTGTCACCTGAATTGCGAGATTGAATTTTAGATTTTCGAATCGAACCGGATCGGGGGGACTCAGATGTGAAAATTGGAAGCACGGGGATCGGTTATCGCCTTTTTAAACCTCAGGGACCTATTTGAGAATGGGTCAAACCACAAGGGCCCTAGGAGGACTTTTCCCTTTATTTTACATTCTTTTAAAAAATCGTTCGAATTAAGAAAATTAGTTTATTCTCTATATTTTTTAAGATGAGTTTGTAACGTCCTTGATAAGGTGGAAAATGGTCGTCGATAGCTCCCTCCGAGTCTGTGAGGATGATCTACGACGCAAAGAGGAGCTGGAAGAGAGGTTTCTCGAGTATCGAGTCAGTATCGTCGTCGACAATGATAGCGGCAGAGGAGTCCTGCCTGACCATAAAGTCAAGGTGGGTCTCCGAGAAACCACAGAAGATGAATTGCAAATTTGGTGATTGTTTATGTTGCTATTGTCTGTTTCAGATTGCGCAGATGATGAATTGGTTGATTTTAAAGCATTGTGGCTACCTACATAGTGCCAAGTCACCAACTGTATGTTCCATCTCGATCTCTTTCTGTCTGAGGCAAGTTTATTTTGCAGGTTTGTCTTGCATTGACTATTTTATGTGACATGCTTCAGAGAAATGTAATAGAATCCGGTAACAGCAGGAAGACCCGCAGTAACAAATTGTTACATTCTGTTGATTCTATAATATTGAAAGCGGAGATGAAAAGGCTGCATCATGAAAATCAGCAGCTTTCCTCTAAGATATCTATTCTCCTGAAGGAGAAGAATAAATTCGTTTTTTCTTTATTGTGAACTATTTGGTCGTTGTTGGTGAAATTTTGCGGGGGAGTCGAGAAAATTTTGATAAAGTAAAGATCCTAGTAATAACTAATAAATTAGTTAAATACTAGAGACGGCAATTTGCCCTAAAGAAAATAATCATCTGAATTGCCCTACTCCCACGGGTGGAGTAGTACAAAGATAGAAGAGGACTGTCTCTTTAATAAACAAATACTATTGGGGCGGCTTCACAATAAACATGCGATTGACAATTGGAAGAAGAAGAACCAGTTCTCACTCCCTCCAATTATAATAACATATTAGCCAAGATTGGATCCATTCTTAAAAAATACCACCTTGGAGCTTGGTCCGAACTCCGATCTAATTGTTTGTTTTGTACTATATCGGGACAGTTGTCGGAGGGTTTCTCAATTTGGTGCTACTATTTACTGCTTATTATTAAATTAGTATTACTTTTTTTTATTTTTTTATTTTGGTGTTCATCTAGACACTTCAATTATTTTTTTATTTGAACCCCATGTCACATAAAAAAATTATGTGATTACTACGACATGAATAGAATTCTAGTGACTTGTTTGAAATTTTTGCTATTATAATATATTTTCTAAAATAGAAATTGTTGGAAAAATAATGAATGAGCCCAAAAGCCCATAAGCCCAAAAGTCAAGTAAAGGAAAATGGTAAGTGGTAAGGAAGGAAAGTGTGTACCACATTGATTACCGCAGGGAAAAATTCCAAGTTTATAAGGAACTTCCCTCCTTTCCTTCCAAATGAGTTGATTACTACCATAGTTGACTTTCAGTTGACTTTCATTGACTTTTTGTTGACTTTCCGTTGACTGCAAGGACGGTAAAGCATCGTCCGAGCACGGGCACGGGACCGAGACTGGGACCGGACACGGGCTCGAGGCCGGGAGCGGGTGCTTGGGTGCATTGAGGTGCACTTGGCACTTCGCACGTCGTGAGGAGCTTTTAGTCTTTTGGAAATTTCTGGAGACATTCGGAATCCAGATGACGAGGCGCGAAGTCCAACGGTTAGTCATCCAGCAGGGTGACACGTGGCGGACCAGGTCAGGATGAGGCTGTCTCCCGAAGAGGTGCGACGGAGTGGATCAGGACAAGGCTGTCTGGAGCAAAGTCGAAGAGACACGAAGGCAGACTTATCCAGAAGGGCCTCCAGACAGAAATGTCATCGGACGCGTCCCTTCGGACATCCCAGATCCCTGCCTCCTCCAGCCTATAAATAGGCCTGTCCCCCTGCCATAATTTCCATCCCAGCGACAACAGCATTCTGAGCATTGTCGACTTCTTCTCTTCCTCCGTTCTATACATAAATAGTTAGTCGAAAGTTCCGGGTATATAAGGGTTTGCCCGAAAGATTTCGAGTTCGTGTGCAACATTCTTGGAATCGCCCGATAGTCGTTATATCTTGGGGACGATTACCGTAGCCCGTACACACTGAAATATACGAGGCAATCTCGTCTTACGGAGAAAGTGTCCAACACTTGCCTCGACTATAGCCCGATCCTAATCAAGTACTCGTATCCGTGAAACAACAATTGTAAGACGAGATCGTACTTGAAGATGGCATCGAGTAACACCGTTGCTCTGACCACGGACCCGCGAACTGTCCACGCCGAAAGGCCAGCAAAGTTCAACGGTACCGAGTTCAAGAGGTGGCAGCAGAAGATGACGTTCTACCTGACCATGCTCAACCTGGTACGGTTCCTAAAGGAGGACACACTAAAGCTCATGGAGAACGAGAAAGATCAACAAGTGATCAACGCCCTTGACGCATGAAATCACAGTGACTTCCTCTGCCTCAACTACATCCTGAATGGACTAGACGACATGCTCTACAATGTCTATGCAGTACACAAGACCGCTAAGGAGCTGTGGAGTTCACTCGAAAAGAAGTACAAGATGGAGGATGTCGGGACGAAGAAGTTTATCATCGGGCGGTTCCTCGACTTCAAGATGGTGGACTCCAAGAAGGTCATCGACCAAGTGCAAGAGTTGCAGCTAATCCTTCACGAGATACATGCCGAAGAGATGCAACTCAGTGAGTCCTTCCAAGTGGCCGCGGTAATCGAGAAGCTTCCCCTGCTCTGGAAGGACTTCAAGAACTACCTCAAGCATAAGAGGAAGGACATGAGCCTAGAAGACCTGATCGTGAGGCTTCGGATCAAGGAAGACAATTGAAGGTCCGAATTCAAGCAAGGCAAGGCCCCCTTTGAAAGCACCATGAACCTCGCCGAAGATAAAGGTAGCAAGAAGAGGAAGAAGTCCGGGGATGAGCACGAGAAGCAAGAGCCCAAGAAGAGCAAGAATAAGAAGATCAAGGGCGCTTGCTACAACTGCGGGAAACCCAGCCACATGGCTAAGGATTATCGCCTGTCGAAGAAGGACGACCAAGAAAAGGTCAACCTAGCCGAAGACTAGATGGATCTATCAGCTGTGGTATTCGAGGCCAACCTAATGGATAATCCAAGGGAGTGGTTCGTAGATACTGGAGCTACTCGCTACGTCTACTCAGACAAGGAGTTGTTCTCGTACTACATGCCGATCAATGGCCGAAAGTTGTTCATGGGAAACTCCACAACGTCCAATATCGTCAGACTAGGCAAGGTGGTCCTGAAGCTGACCTCAGGAAAGGAGCTGACTCTCAATGATGTGCTGCATGTCCCAGACATCTGCAAGAACTTAGTTTCCGGCTCAGCATTAAGCAAAGCTGGTTTTAAACTTGTATTTGAGTCGGATAAGTTTGTACTGACCAAAGCAGGTCAATTTTTAGGCAAGGGTTACCTAGAAAAGGGGCTCTTTAAGATGAATATAATAACTGTACACCGCAAGTTTAACTTTAATGGTCGTAATGTAGTTAAAGTTTCTTCTTATTTGGCTGAGTGTTCTAATTTATGGCATGGTAGATTAGGACACGTAAATTTAAACTCGCTAAGAAAATTAGTAAGCTTAAATTTATTACCGAATCTAGAGTTCAACCCTTCCGATAAATGTAAGGTATGTGTGGAGGCTAAAATGGCCAAAGCACCTTTCCATTCGGTGGAAAGAAGTACCACGCCTTTAGAATTAATTCATACGGACACTTGCGATATGAAACACATGCAAACTAGAGGCGGAAAGAAATACTTTATCATGTTTATCGATGATTGCACAAGATATTGTTACGTGTATCTCTTAAAAGGTAAAGACGAAGCTCTTGAGGCCTTTAAGAGGTATAAGAATGAGGTTGAAAATCAACTCAGCGTAAAAATCAAAATGATCC
>SOPF01027782.1:0-55331 GCA_012979155.1 Hypericum perforatum
ACATGTTGCCCCTCCTTGAAATCTTTCCTGACGATATGGGCATCATGTCTTTTTTTCGTTCTCTCTTTGTAGAGTCTCGAGCTCTCGAATGCTAAGTCACGCATTTCCTCCAACTCAGAAAGTTGGAGAATTCTGCGTTCACCAGCCTTTTTGTAATCGTAGTTAAGGGTCTTAATGGCCCAAAATGCTCGATGCTCAAGTTCTACAGGAAGATGGCAAGCCTTGCCATAAATAAGCCTATATGGCGACATTCCTATCGGAGTTCTGAATGCCGTACGATAAGCCCATAAAGCATCGTCAAGCTTGTTCGACCAATCTCTTCTAGCCGATCCAACCGTCTTTGTTAAAATCTTTTTAAGCTCTCGATTGGAAAGCTCAACTTGCCCACTTGTTTGGGGATGATAAGGTGTTGCCACCTTGTGTGTTACCCCATATCTCTTTAGTAGGACTTCGAATGGTTTGTTACAGAAGTGTGATCCTCCATCGCTGATTATTGCTCTTGGTACACCAAATCTCGAGAAGAGTTTCTTAAGGAATCGGATAACAACTCTGGCGTCATTTGTAGGTGACGCTAAAGCTTCTACCCACTTGGAAACATAGTCAACTCCAACCAAAATATACTTATTTCCATACGATGTAGGAAAAGGTCCCATAAAGTCCAATCCCCAAACGTCAAAGAGCTCAATTTCCAAAATTCCAGATAACGGCATCTCATTTCTTTTTGAGATGTTACCCATCCTCTGGCAGCGATCATACTTTTCCACATAGGTACGTGCGTCTCTAAATATGTAGGGTCAATAAAATCCGCACTCGAATACCCTTGCTGCAGTTCTTGTTGCTCCATAATGACCTGAGTATGGAGTGTTGTGACATTGCTTAGAATATTCTCTATTTCCCAATCAGCAATGCACCGACGAAGCATACCATCATTACATCTCTTAAAGAGGTATGGATCATCCCAAATAAACATTTGAGCATCCCTTAGGAATTTCTTCCTTTGAGGATAACTCAGGCATGTAGGAATAATTTCTCCAACTAAAAAGTTGGCAAAATCCGCATACCATGGGGCTTCCACTCTACTCATTGTCATTATGGTTTCATCAGGAAACTCTTCCTGAATCTTCCCATCTTTCTCCATTCCGTCGCTTTTCTCTAAACGAGAAAGATGATCTGCGACAAAATTCTCAGCTCCTTTCTTGTCCTTGATGGACAAGTCAAATTCTTGAAGTAACAGAATCCAGCGCATCAAACGAGGTTTGGCATCTTGCTTTGAGAATAAATACTTCAAAGCTGCATGGTCGGTATAGACTATCACTTTTGAACCAAGTAAGTATGCCCTGAATTTATCACATGCATAGACAACCGCAAGTAACTCTTTCTCTGTAGTCGTATAATTTAGTTGAGCCCCTGCCAATACTCTACTGGCATAGTAGATGACATGTAGCTTTCCTTCTTTCTTCTGTCCAAGAACACAACCTAAAGCTAGGTCACTTGCATCACACATCAACTCAAATGGAAGTTTCCAATCCGGCGATGAAATAACCGGAGCTGTTACCAAATCTTTCTTTAGGGCATCAAATGCCTTCTGACATTCCTCATCAAAGTTGAATGATACTTCTTTCATTAATAAGTTTGTCAGAGGCTTTGCAATTGGAGAGAAGTTCTTGATGAATCTTCTATAAAAACCTGCATGACCCAGAAAGGCTCTAATTCCTTTGACTGTTGTTGGTGGATTCATCTTCTCTATCGCATCCGTTTTAGCTCTGTCTACTTCCATTCCAACTTTCGAAATCTTGTGCCCTAGAACTATTCCTTCATCCACCATAAAATGGCACTTTTCCCAATTGAGCACAAGATTCTTTTCCTCACATCTTTCCAAAACTTTGTCAAGATTTTCTAGACATTGATCAAATGTTTTCCCAAAAACAGAGAAGTCATCCATGAAAATTTCCATAATCTTCTCATTCATCTCCCAAAAGATAGACTCCATACAACGTTGAAATGTTGCCGGAGCACAACTTAATCCAAAAGGCATTCTGCGGTATGCAAAAATACCAAAGGGACATGTGAAAGATGTCTTCTCTTGATCTCTGGGATATATTGCAATTTGGTTGTACCCTGAGTAACCATCCAAAAAGCAATAGTAAGAATACCCCGCTATTCTCTCCAACATCTGATCAATGAATGGGAGAGGAAAATGATCCTTTCGTGTGGCATCATTTAATTTTCTATAGTCAACACACACTCTCCAACCGGTCACAGTACGTGTTGGAATGAGTTTCCCCTCATCATTGATTACCACTGTCATTCCCCCTTTCTTGGGGACATAATGGATGGGGCTAACTCATTCACTATCCGAGATCGGATAAATAATTCCGGCTTCTAGGAGTTTGATCACCTCCTTCTTTACAACTTCCTTCATGTTAGGATTAAGTCTCTTTTGTCGATCTACCCTTGGTTTCGCTCCATCCTCCATGTGAATATGGTGCATCACAATCTCTGGGCTTATACCCTTAATGTCAGAAATTTGCCAAGCAATGGCCTTTATCCGCTTGTTTACTATTGCTAGCACCCTTTCCTCTTCGTCCTTTGATAGCTTGTTTGAGATTATAATCGGTAATCTCCCTCCTTCTATTAAGAATGCGTATCTTAGATGCGAGGGTAACTCTTTTAATTCCAAGGATGGAGCTTTCACAATTGAGGGTGGAGTTTGATATTTCAACTGACTTTCCAATTCCTCGAGTAAACAATTCTTGTCAACTTCCTCCTTCACTTGTTCTCCATTCTGTACTTCTTCATGTGGTTCTTCTTCTTCTTCTGTATCCTCTATTTTCGAGATATTTTTCTTACAAAACTCGAGGATACAATCTTCCACAACATCAATCCTCATGCATATCTCTTCATCAAGAGGATGACGCATAACACTATTCATTTTAAACTCAACTTTCTCCTTTCCTATTTGGAGGACCAATTTTCCATTATGAACATCAACCAACGCGTGTGCCGTGTTAAGGAACGGTCTGCCAAGAATCAGTGGGCAAAGCTTGTTCACAGAAAAATCCAGAACTACGAAGTCAACTGGAAAGATGAATTTATCTATCTTTACCAGGACATCCTCAACCACACCGAATGGCTTCTTTATTGTTTGGTCTGCCAACTGAAGTAGCATGGAAGTTGGCTTAACTTCACACAATCCTAGTTTCTGGAATGTAGATAAAGGCATCAAGTTGATACTTGCGCCTAAATCACATAAGCACTTGGAAAACTCGAGTTCACCTATAAAACAAGGAATAGTAAAACTCCCTGGATCTTTTAGCTTTGTAGGAAGATTTTTTGAAATTAGGGAACTACAATCAACTGTGAGGGCGACTGTCTCTTTGTCTTCCCACTTCCTCTTCTTTGTGACTAGTTCCTTTAGAAACTTGGCATAGTGTGGAACTTGATCTAGCATCTCAAGAAAAGAGACGCTTATCTGAATATCCTTCATTTTCTCCATAAAGCGGAGAAATTTCTCATCCATTCCCGACTTTCTCTTTACCCTTTGTGGATAAGGTAGAATGGGAATCATTGGGGGTGGTGATACGTAAACTTCTTCTTCTACCACAACTCTCTCTTCCACCACATCATCAACCTTTTCTTGGTCAGAGTCTACCACTTCACTTTCTTTAGCCTTCTTGTTGACTGTTTGAGATGCTAATTCTTTACCACTCCTCAAAGCGATAGCATTTACGTGATCTCTAGGATTTTCTTCAGTAGAACTAGGGAGTGAACCTGAAGCTCTTTGGGCATTTGCCTTTGTAATTTCCCCAAGTTGTATTTCCATGTTTCGCATGGCAGTTGATTGCCCCCTAAGGAATTGTTCCAAATTATTTTGCCTTGCATCTTGGCTTGCTAAGGCCTTCAAGATTTGGCTTTGGTTAGTAGATGACTCTCCGGTCTGTTGGATAAATTTCTCTACCTTATCAAATCTTTCCTCTAGGGCCCCCATTCTTTCTCCCAAAAATCCATGTGGTTGAAAACCAGGTGGTCCTTGGTGTGGTGCACGTAATGGTAGTCCTTTATCAGGAACAATTGCCAGGTTATCGTCGTTGCTCCTATCTTTCCATGAGAAATTATGATGATTCCTCCATCCAAGATTATATGTTGAAGAATATGGATTGTTCCCCATCCTGTTTCCTCCTTGTCCTTGACCACTAACAAAATTGACTGGCTCAGTTTGTTGGTTCATCATGGCACATTGACTAATGTTGTGGCCAATGTTGCCACATGCTTCACAATTTTGTTGAATAGCAACAGCATCAACCTTGCTACAGGTCAAGTCACGTAACTGTTTTGCCATTAAATCTACCTGAGCTCGTAATGCCGAGGAAGCATCAAGTTCAATCATTCCTCTCTTCTCACTTTGCTCAGTTAGTTCTCTAAGCTCTCTGACTGGCTGTTTTTTTCTCTCATTTGCAATTATTCTGTTTGTTGCTGCCAACTCTTCCAAAATATGGTAGGCTTCATCTCTTTCCTTTCTCAGAAAATTCCCATTAGAAGCAGCATCTACAATTCCCATTGTTGTCGGTGAAAGGCTAAAATAAAAAGTTTTTAGTAAGGTCTCCTTCGATAAACCATGGTGTGGGCAACTCCTCTGCAATCCCTTAAATCTTTCCCAAGTTTCACTCAAAGAATCTCCTTCATATTGTTCAAAATTTATGATCTCCTTGACTAACTTACTTGTCCTTGAGTATGGGAAATATTGATCCAGAAAAGCATTTGCAAGTTCAGCCCAAGTAGTTATTGGAGTATCCTTGGGTTGCTTATACCACAGTTTGGCCTTGTCCCTAAGCGTATATGGAAACATTCTTATCTTAACGACATCATCCGAAACTCCTTGATACTTGAAGTTATCAGCTAATTCCATGAAGTTTCCAAGATGGTCGTTTGCGTCTTCATTAGGTAATCCATAGAACTGACTTGATGCTTGAAGCATATGAATCACTGACGTCTTAATTTCAAAGTGATCAGCTTCAATAGCTGGATGCTGGATTCCTGTTTTTGCTCCTTCATATATCGGTCTTCCATTGTCGAGGAGCTTGAGCCTCAGCTCCTTGTCCTTCTTGTCGTTGATCCATCCTTTCTTCCCTTAACTTCTTACGCAATGTCCTTTCAAATCGAGTGATGTCCACTTCAAATTCTAATGGATAATTTTTAGTGGACCTGGTTAAGGGCATACACGTAATTTGTTTTGCAAGTAACTAAAAATTAAACCTAATTTTTTTTGTTAATTTTTTTTTGTAACAAAAATTAAAATTTCCTAACCAAGTTCGTTCACTAAATTGAGCACTATTTACTCAGTTTCCCCGGCAACGGCGCCAAATTTGATTCACTTCTTTCAGTAGTTCCTCGAATGCGGATTTCCTTTTGTGCTTCTCCGAAGTGTGCTGTTGATTTGTGCTTGAAGATTTTCTTTCTTTTTGTATCCTGCCCCCCTTTGGCGCGTGCCACTAGTGCGTTTGGCGGGCTCCAAATGTGTCAAGCCAGGTGCGGACCAGAGTTTGGTCTGCAATGGCGCGCGCAAATACTTCTGGTGTGCGCCAGTGTTCTTCAGCAAGAACAATGGTGCGCGCAAATACTTCTGGCGTGCGCCACTGTTCAACAGCAGTAGCACTGAGCAAGTCCGGTAATGTCGATCCTCAGGGAAACGAGTTTCTAGGCTTTGTACTTGGTTTCTGAACTTGTTTAGGGGTAAATTATGAAGATTGGTTGACTTATAACACTAACAACTTCTAAATTAAAGACCAAAGTGTTGAAACAAGTGAAAAGTCTTCAAAAGTTCAAAACAAACAACTTACAATCTGATTTAGCAAATTTAACTAAAAGTGAGTTCAGAACCAGTCAAACACATGAAATCAATCAACTCAGGGGGCTTATTAAGTTCGTATATGATCCGGGTGTTCCAAGAGCAACAAACCTACACCTTCGCGCTAGATTTGTCTAAGTTGAACATTAGTTAAACTTAAACCAATTAGATGTTCTTTCGACCCCACTAATTGATTCAAACTAAGCTAAGAACAAATTATGAGTATCACTCAGTGGATAACTGAGTACTTAAGTAGATTTCTCATTAATTAAGCACCTAGTCATCTAGATAACTTTTAAGCTAATTCCCTCTCCTTTCGGTCTCAAGTTTTAGCTAAGTTCATAGTTATGGTTATCTACTTAGATTTTATCACAGCCAACTAGTCTAAATCGTTGTCAATGACAAAAACTAGTGTGATCGAAATCTTAGCAAATCCATAATTAAGCCTTAAGTCCATTAACTAGAACATATTCACATGCATTTTTCACCCCTTGAATTAACTGATTACATGTTAGTTTTTTAGGTCCTAAACTCACAAAATCAACTACTCACACATACTTGATGGAAACTCAAATATAAATAAGAACAACATACTTAACATTTAAAAACAAAATGAAGAGTAAAGAGAAGAAAGCTAACAAAGTTCAAGGAAGCTTTCTTCTTCTTTTCCTCACGTCCATGGCAGAGAGAGAGAGAGAGAGAGTGTCTATTTTTTTCTGTCTATTTTCGTTTGTCTCTTCTCTCTGCTCTCTCCTTTACCAAAATTACCAAAAAATTACAAAAGTCAAAAGTCAAAAGCTAAGATAATTAGTTTTTAATTCTAATATCCTAACTACTCCTCCAATGACTTCCTCAAGTGTCTGCCACCCTCACAAGAAGTTAATCCCCGAGTGTCTTGGCTTCCCCACATGTTTCCCTTCAGTTTGAGCAAGTGGGATGACCAAATTCAGTCACTGTCTGTCACTGGTGCGCGCCACTCGTGCCTCTGGCGCGCGCCAGTTCTTCAAACATTCGGTCGTTCATGTCTGTGTCGTTTGAGTCTGGTCGTTCGCGTCTGTCGTTCGAGCCTCGAGCATCAATGGCGTGCGCCAACATCCTATGGCGCGCGCCATGTCCATCAGACTTGCACCTCTTTCTTTTACGACCTTGATTTCGCCCATGCCTTAGCTCCGTCGACCACGCTTCCTCCTAAAGCCCAAGAATAAGCTCCTAAAAACACAAAAACATAATAAGAAAGCATAAACTCACTCAAAATCACAAAGAACAAAAAAACTAAAGCAAGACGACAAGAAAACGACTAAAACATCCTAAAAAGTCTAAAAAGATCCTAAGAAATAAACAAAACGAATGAGTGTTTTAGGCACTCATCAACCTTCCCACGAGTTTCTTCCTTTTGGATCCTAGCACAAACCAACCCAAAAGAAGGAACATCAGAGGTGGTAAGGATCGATTCAATGAGTGAATCAAAATCAGATCCGAGGCCCATCAAGAGCTGAAAATTTTTATCTTCTTCTTCTCTTTTTTGAATCACTCTAGGGTCAATAATAGAGGGCCTTAGTAAATTCAGTTCATCCCACATGGATTTGAACTGACTCAAGTATTCCACAAAAGGTTTGTCTCCCCTACGAAGATCAGCAATGTTCTTTTTAAGTTCGAAGACTCTATAAGTATTCTCTTGTTGAGAATACATTTCACGAATAGATTCCCACAAATCACGAGGACTCTTAGCACACGTGAACAGATTGTGCAATTTTGGATCCACAAAGTTGAGAATCCAAGACATCACAAGATAATCATTCATACTCCACTCAGGAAAATTAGGATCGTCCTTTTCAGGAGCTGTGAAATCACCATTCATGAACCCAATCCAGCCTCGACCACTAAGGGCGATAAATACGGTATTGGACCATGGAAGGTAATTGGTGCCATTGAAAGCAACCGTGGTTATTTTCAAACCCGTTTTACCATCCATCTCAGCAATCTTCTTTAAATAGCTGCATCCCGCATTAGTAGAGACATCACCATCTTCTTGAATTTGCGAGGAACCATCACTCGCAGATATGGTGAAAAAAAAACGAGTTTAAGAGAAGAATTCAGGAAAGAATGGATTACTGCTCTGATACCATGTTAAGATTGATGAAAAGAATAATTTCCATTGATATAAAGAAGAGCAGAATACAAAGAGAGTATAAATACACGATGAACAACTAAACTAATAATTACATGGATTGGAAATAACAAGTCAACCTATGGGAAAAGGCAAGGTAATAATTGAGAGCCGTTGAGGAGAGCCGAGGAGGCATGATTAACTGTAGACGAGCTGAGAGAGAGAAGAGGGAAGACCAGAGGGAAGCCCTTCAATAATTTTACCGCTGGTGAGTCTTACATGTTATGCAATATTAAACGAAAAAACAATTTAGCTATGAGAAGTGGAATTTGAAAATTTAGAAATTTTTGTTGTTGAATTTTTAAGGATTAAAACTCGAGATATTTTAATTAGTATAAAACAATATATTAGTGTAATATGTTTGCACATTTCTATTTAAATAGAAATTTAAAATAATTTCCAACAAATATTTAAACCAACTCAAACAATGTTATAGAGTTAAAAAAAATTCAAACAATGTTAGATACTTATTTTTATGCAATTTGATATGATTGATCAAGATGAGCTCGAATCAGGTAACATATTCGAAATTGATATAAATCTTAGGAGCCTTATAAAGAAGTTTTATTTCAAAGAATTGAGTTCAAGTGAATTTATTGAGGTTCATCATTGAAGATCTACAAAATTCACATAGAATTGAAGCACTGATTCATATCCTTGAAGGAAATTCAAGTACCAAATATTAAGGAGATTGTTTTCTTCTAATTAGGATTTTATTTAGAAAGTTTTGTTTGAGTCATTATTTTGATTATAAAATAATATTACATCAACTTTTGTTTAGCATTGATATTCACGGTTGTAACGTTCTTAATATTACATCAACTTAGATTTGTTATTTTTAGTAGCTATTTTTTAGTAGCTCGGTCACCTTCAGTATTAATACTCCGGTTGAATTAAAATCCCAGTACATCGACATGCTCCAGATGCGATTAGGGCATCTGTGTGATAAATATTTCGGACTCCCCACTATACTAGGGCGATCAAGGAAAGCAGTTTTTTCTGAGCTAGAAGATCGAATCTAACAGAAGTTACGAGGTTGGAAGGAGAGATACCTCTCAAGAGCTGGCCGAGAGACCTTGATAAAGTCAGTATTGCAATCTATCCCAACCTACATTATGAGGTGCTTCCTTATTCTCGGAAAGACCTGTGACCGAATATAAAAGATGTTATGTGGATTCTTTTGGGGAAGTATGAATGGCGAGAGGAAGGTGCACTAGAGAAGCTAGGAGCGTATGAGTTTGCCTAAGAATATGGGTGGCATGGGCTTCAGGAATCTGCAAAGTTTTAACCAGGCAATGTTAGCGAAACAGGCATGGACGATCCTACTTAACCCGGAGTCCCTTACAGCTATAGTTCTCAAGGCGAAATACTATCCCCGCTGTCAACTCACAATCGCTCCGATGGGACACGTTCCTAGCTTTTCTTGGCACAGTATACAAGCAGGAATCTCTCTACTCAAGGAGGGCTTAGAATGAAGAGTCGGGGATGGTACAGAAATAGACTTATGGATAGAGAAGTGGCTTCCCGGTCATCCAAATAGGCATCCTACCTATCGTTCACCAGGGACAGACTACTACCAAATGGTTTCCGATCTAATTCTACCAGATCCATTTAGATGGAATTTGCCACTGATTGAGTCGATGTTCCTACCTCACGAAGCCAACAAAATTATTGCTATCCGGTTAAGTACCCAAAGAAGGAGAGATGTATTGAGATGGAAACACACTCATGATGGTTTATATACTATACGTAGCGGGTATCACATAGATGTTCTTAACAGGATATCAGATGCAAATCTATCTGGACAAGCCCTACAGCAGTGGACGTCACTTTGGACTCTTTTTCGCAAGATGAAGTGCCCCCCACCCCCCCGAGTGAAAATATTTTTATGGAGAGTACTCAATAATAACCTTCTTACTCGTCAGAATCTTTTGAGAAGAGGAATCAATGTGGAGGTCCATTGCGCCCTCTGCAACCAAACTCTAGAAACAGGCGCACGCCTCTTCTACCACTGCCTGCGCACACGGGCCTTATGGCAAGCACTCGGCATCTCCATTGTGACCCCGGTCGACCCTGCACTTTTACATTGCTGGACAGCCTTACTTACTTCTGTTGATGTGGATGAAGCTACTAAAAGGGCATGTTGTATGTGGGGAATCTGGCGATATCGGAACCGTTTAGTCTTCCAACCAACGCCGAACCTGAACGTCCACGAAGAGATCAACAATGCTCTGATGCTGCTTGCTGATTATCGAGCGGCAACTACTGCCGTTTATGACCCGAAGGTTCCGATATCTGAAAAGTGGTTCCCTCCTAACGATGGGTGGATTAAAGCCAATTCGGATGTAGGGATTTCTATTTCCGGAGAGGGACAAGTAGGTGTTGTCCTTCGAGATTGTCAAGGTGCTTTCATCGCGGCTGCAGTCCGTAAGTACACCTCTATCTCTCACCCCACTATCTTAGAGGCTTTGGGCATCCTTTATGGCATCGAGCTAGTCAACTCTATGGGTTTCCGGAAAGTTTGCCTAGAATCTGACTGTTAACCGGTGGTAAAAGCTATCCAAAGCCGAACTGACGACCGCAGCGACCTGAACGTGATAATATCGGATATCATCGCCTCCGCTCAAGCTTAAGACGAATACAAATTCTCTTTTGTACGGAGAACGGCCCACTTAGCTGCGCATACTATGGCTAAAACGATTGTGGCAGTAGATTCTTCTTCTCAATTGTTCTCATGTCCACCAGTGAACTTAATAGACGTATTGAAGGCGGATATGATGTAATCGATAACATTTGTTTTATTCAGTAATATATGATGATTCTTTCCTAAAAAAAAAGAGGAGATCATTATTGAAAGAAAAACATGAGCTTTGCTCTCCTAAGTTCCACGAAATGTTCAAAAATGGTGAAGTGATTTCATTGAGTTCAGATTTTTCATCATTATTTGTGACATCATCGATGTATCAATATTTTTTGTTTCACACAAATAGAGTGCCAGAGTCGTTATATCAAAGTTTTTGTTTGATTGTGAGCATGGTTGAGATCATCCATCACAAACTGATGTATAACAATTTGAAATTTTACGCTGTGGCCCGGTCTCATTGCATCCTTGGAGAGATTCATATAAAATAAATAGTATTTTTGAAAGGTAGCAAAGTTTTCTCATCAAGTATTTATCAATGTTCTATTTTTAAGAATTAATTGAAAAGTTTATTGAGATAGAATAATTATTTTACCTGATTTAGCTGCTTGTTGATGTTATATAAGTTTTTAGAGAATTTGTGGGTGTAGTAGATTTTCAAATACAAATACAAATAGTAAAATAGCTGGCGAAAGAGTTTACCTTGCAATTGATTCTTCTAACTTCGGATAACCCAAGTGAATTGAAATTTTGAAACTCAAAATTCAAAATTGATTCAGGAAAATTACCTTCTCTCGTGAGTCACACTAAGCCTACAATTGCTGTTTTGAAACATATTATTTAAGTCTCTGAAAAATGAAATTTATTGAAATGGTAAAAGATTTTCTCTCCCCAAAATCATCCAGCACCACCACCTAATCAGATTTTGCGTTTCTACCTGGAGGATCATTTGGAAATATTTTTCTTGTAACGGCACGTAGGAGTCATCTCATAACTTGAACAAGATTTCCGCAAGTATAGGGACTATTACTATTGTTCTTCTTATTATTATTTAATTATCATTTTTTTTGTTCTTAACCATTCCAACACTATTTGGCTTTGGTCTTGGTTTTTTTTTTCTTTTTTTTTTGGGTTTCAAGTAGTTTGTAGGAGAGATTCTTCGGCTATGAAGCTATTTCCTTTCAATCCCGATTTTGCAATTAGAGGCACTGCAAGAAGAACATATTTAGCCATGAAGCTGAAGTCTAAATTCGTCACACTTAAGGCCATTGCTCGGCCTGCTTACTTCTGCATTGTTTTGGTAATTTTGAATACAACTCTTATTAACTTCTGCTGTTTTGAATCATACTTTGACATGGAATTAACTGATGAGATGCAGGTTGTTTCGCTGATCATAATCCTCAAGCTATGCTCAATGATCCGACAGACGAAAAACCACATAGTTTTCGAATCCCACGCAGTACGAAACCGATCTGTTTCAGATGTTCAGATGGCTGCGGGGCAGTTGTACCATCTTAATTCATCAGCTTCGGGTCTGGCCAGAGCTATAAGCTCTGCTTTGAACGGGACTCGGCTAACTTTAGCTTCCATTCAGACCAAGGTAAGTTAGAGGCTAGAAGACTGCCTGTGTTTTCTTGCAAGTGCTAATATCTTTCTCCTGTCTTCAGGTTGCTCCTATGTTGTTTCTGGCTTTGTCGACGATCCCGAACTTGTATCAGGTATCGTACATTGGTCTGGATGGCATGTTGTTCTCGTTCTACAACGACGACAACCAGACTTTTTTGGTGTATTCCAATGCTTCGTCACCATTCGAGTGGTTCACTCAACTGGTGAACCGCGACTCCGGGATAGTCTATGGAGACGCGGTGGCAATTGATCCCGTTCCGATAGTGAATTCGAGTTGGTTCGAGAAGGCGCTGAACAGCACGCGAGGCTACTCTTCGATGGGGACGGGTTGGAGCAGGGAACATGACAAATTGTTCTTCAACTCTGCTGCTATGGATGGCAGGGGTGTTGTGTCACTAGGGTTTCCAGTTCAGGTTGTTATTGACCATTTCACGGCTTTTGATTTTAATGGAGGGTTCTTCAACTTGGCCACCAAAGAAGGCGAATCCATTGTCACCAGAAAGATTCCAAGCATCGATGGAATAACGCTCTACGGTGACCAGGCTAGAGTTCTAAGTCACGGAAACTGGCATTATTTCTCCTGTGTTTCTACTGATGCCAAATATGGACCCGGGAGATGGGAGCCTGAAGATAACCTTTTGTTCTATTGCGACAAGATAGACATTGCTGGACTCGAATCGGTACGAGACATCCCTGAAAACCAATGGCATTTCTAGCAATTGATCATTTATTCATTCGTTTCGTTTCAGGTATATCTATTGGCATACCAAGAGGACAGCTTGGTTCACCTAGTTGTAAAGAACAGCACCTTGTCGATAGTGCTACTCGCCCTGATGTTCGCCTTCATTCTCGCTTCGCTTTGCACCTACATATACTTGACGGCTAGAGCGACGAACCGAGAGATGTTCCTGTGTGCTGCACTCATAAAGCAGACAGAAGCAACCCAACAAGCTGAGCGAAAGAGCATGAACAAAACCAAGGCCTTTGCTGGCGCAAACCACGACGTCCGCGGTTCTTTGGCTGCTATGAAAGGCTTGATTGAGATGTCTCAGTACAAGGCCAAGCCGGGTTCCGAGTTGGCTGTAAATTTGTCTCAGATGGAAAAATGTACCGAGGATCTCTTAGGTCGGTCAGGATATTTCCTTGCCATTGTTTTAGCTGTGACATAACCCTTGTTTGTTCGAATATCTGATTCGGTCTGTACCAATTCAGGCATATTGAACTCAATTCTGGACATGAGCAAAATTGAAGCAGGAAAGATGACATTGGATACTCAAGAATTCAATTTGGCTCAGCTCCTCGAGGAAGTGGTTGATATGTTCTATCCGATGGCCTCCAAGAAAGGCATAGACCTTGTGCTCGATCCTTGCGATGGGACGATCCTCAGGTTGCCACTCGTAAGAGGCGACCGGATAAAGATAAAGCAGATCTTAAGCAATTTGGTGAATAATGCCATAAAGTTCACATCAGAAGGACACGTCTCGGTGCGGGCTGTGGTGAAGCGGAACAATCTGAAGGAGGAGATCATTGCTGCTAACCGAAGAAATCTGCTCAAGTTTGTATCGCGGTTTTGTTACGCCAATGAGGAGGGGATGAAAGACCTTGAGGCCCTGCACAAGGTCGAGGAGAACCCGAGCGAGATGGAGTTCGAGTTTGAGGTGGATGATACCGGCATGGGAATTCCAAAAGATAAGCAGAAAACTATCTTTGAAGATTATGTTCAGATGAAAGAGTCTGCAGCTGGACAAGAAGGCTGCGGTTTGGGGCTCGGAATCGTTCAATCTTTGGTACGAGTAATGAAAGGCGAATTGAGGATCGTTGAGAAAGAGCACGGAGAGAGAGGCATTAGATTCAGGTTCAATTTGTTTCTATCAACTTCCTCAGAGATCTCCGAATCTCAGCAGCATTTTGGTTTCATGCCTCCTAAACCGGAAGGATCATCCCATGCAGTGATATTCCTGCCAGGCGAAGAGAGGCGTCGAGTCCTGAAGAAGTACATTGAGAGCTTGAACGTAAAAGTTACCATCATCAAAGACGTTCGCCAATTATGCTTCGGGCTCGAGAGGATCAAGCGAAAGCTGGAAAGTGCAGGGAAACCTGAGCACAGTTTACTCTACTACCTGACCAGATCCGGATCCATCAACTCTGATCCAGAAAGAATATCCGAGAATCCGACAGACGCTAAGGAAGTAAATGAGCACATTGTGCCGCACTACAGGAAGCAGACGTCCAAGAACTCGTCCGTCTCCGTACTTCTGATCATTGACGCCACTATTGCTTCTGCAAGTTCCAACACTGAAGTCCAAGAAATCCTGAAAAGTTTCAGAAAGGAGAACCTGAGAACTGATTGCGTGCTCGTTTGGTTACACGATCAGGTGCCTGATCATTCTCAGGGAGCTGAAGTAGCATCTGATGGAAGTATCCCGATAAACAAACCGCTCCACGGGTCACGTTTAGCTCAGGTTTTATCGCTACTTCCGGAACGAAGAGGCGTGCCTGCTTGCCCCTACCCTCCAAAGGCTGCAGTTTCTAAACAAGCTGAGGTTCCTGTAATGCTAGACCTTCCGAGCAGCTCGGAGATCGAACCTGAAGGGATTCCTGCTCAAATGGACGCAGTCGAATCGGCAAAAGAGCAAAGCAAAATAGTCGAGCTTCCAAGCCACTTGAGCTGCTCGGAAGGGGAACCTGACAAGACGGTAGAATCAACAGAGAGCAGTAGAGTAGATTTTGATAAACCATTGAACGGGAAGAGGATCCTGGCGGCTGATGATAATACGACGCTGCAAAGAGTAATCGAAGCGAAATTGAAAAATCTCGGGGCGGTGATTGAATTGTGTGGCAATGGGAAATTGGCACTGGACTTAGTATGCAAGGGGCTGTATGATAACTACTCTGAAGGGGGTTCCAAGGCTCCCCCATACGACTGCATCCTCATGGACTGCGAGGTAAATTTCCACAACCATCTATCCCAGTTTTGAAAAAGACAAAAACCTGATGGTGATGTGATGATCTTGTGGGAAATGCAGATGCCAGAACTGGACGGGTACAAAGCGACGAGACTGATAAGGGAGGAAGAAGAACGGTACAACGTTCGTGTTCCGATAATTGCGATAACTGCTCACGCAATGCCGGAGGAAGCAAGCAAGTCCATCGATTCTGGCATGGACTTTCATCTGACAAAGCCTTTGCAGGATGACAAACTGTTGGACATTTTCAAGTTAATTGGTTTTATGTAGCGCCCCGCAAGTTCTTGGTCGCCTTTGCACATTTTGTTGCTGCCCTGGATGCAGATTTGCGCTTGTCCGTGCGACATTTTTGTTTCTACTTCCGCTGTAAACTTCAATAATCTTTTCGCATAAGAGGTGCATCCGTTGCCATCATGAAGGGAGATCAATCTTCTTCTTTTTTTTTTTTCTTTTTTTCCTTGACGAGAACATATGAATGATAGGGACTACGTGTGTGTGTGAGGGGTGAATATGTAATGTCATTATCTTTATGAGCAACAGAAAAACCTTTCTTTTGTCTCCTCCTAAATCGGGACGAGAATATCCGTCCAATTTCTGACGAACGCGTCCTAACGTGTGCATGGCCAACCTTACGTGTGCATGCTTATGATCAACGCGTGATGTAAGGATCAACGCGTGCATGGATGATCCGCAAGCTAGCTAGATAAAGACTTTAATTTCTGCGCCTTTAAATGCTTTAAATGAGTGTAGTAAGTTGTTATTATCAGCTCCGAACTTTCCATATGCTAGGAATGCGAATAAGGCACCAAATGAATGCCATTTATGGAGGGTTAAAGTGGCTAAACGGCTGGAATGGAATGGGAGTGTCCTTCCTTAATTCATGCCATGAAACCCGCCCTCCTTATTAAAATAACGAGCTGAGCAATAATGGAAATGAGATTGAATTATTTCCAAACGTGAAATTGTGTATTTGCTTGGTGGATTCCGGGTGTAATTCGGTGGATTCCGGATTGAGTGTGTTTGAATATTGCCCTAGATGGCCGTTCTCGTTTGAGAACCCCCTTAACTCAAATGGCAGAGGTCGAGAGAGTGAGGTTTTATCCCTGGTTACTTGAGCTCGAATCAAGTTACGAGTGTTTGTGAGAGTTTTATTGAGATCCATCTAATCACACGTAGTTTAATCAAGTTACACTACGTCAAGTGGTATCAGAGCGAGTGTGAGGTCCATCTCAATTCCTACATTGAGATTGTTAGTGTTTATATGTTACCACCTTGTAAGCTAAGAGAGAGTCCCATCCAAGAGCCGATCCACAGGATATTGCGATCTCCCTATCCATATCCCTACATAACCACCTAGCTCCACCAAATAACCGTTGCACTATGACCGAACCGGACCTCAATCAGAGGATGGCCAACTTGGAGACGACACTCCAAGACGTTCTTACACAATTATGCAAAAATGAGAGTGAAGATGAGGACTCAATGGGTGCATATTTATGTGCTCCGGTTCAAGAGAGTAGTGAAGAAGAGCAAGAATCTTTGCAAGACGAGGATGAATATTGTGGAGTCTTGCAAAGGTGGCCTTAACCACCACAAAGAAGGAGGAGTCTCAACGCAATAACCTATTTCGCACTCGATGTCATGTAGGCAAAGATGTGTGCGAAGTGATCATCGACGGAGGCAGCCAAGAAAACTTTGTGAGCAGCCAGACCGTTGCAAAGCTAAGCTTGAAGACCACCCCACATCCATCCCCTTACTCCATAGGATGGGTGAAATCCTGAGGTGGAATCAACGTGAAGGCAAAATGCACAATTCCAATCATAATTGAAAGTACACTAACAAGATGGAGTGCGACGTGCTCGAGATGGATGCGTGCAACATCTTGCTTGGCAGGCCTTGGGAGTTTGACAACAAGGTGATCCATAGAGGAGAGGAAAACACTTACAAGCTGAGGAAAGGAGGCGAGAAGTATACATTGCTACCTCACAAACCGAAGTCCTCCAAGAGCCATACAAACAGTAGTATGTAACTCGTATCCTTGATCACCTCTTCGCGGATTTTGAAGGCATCACTCAAGGAGGCAGGCTAGTGTCACCTCTTGGTGATGAAGGAGCTAGATCCCACGACAAGAAAATTGGTGCAAGAAGCCCCTGAGATCATGCAAAAGTTGCTTTGAGAGTTTGAAGAAATTTTGGCTGATACCTTGCCAGAGGGGTTACCTCCACTCTGTGAAGTACAACACCAAATCGACTTAATCTCGGGGTCTACTCTCCCTAAATTGCCCCATTATAGGCTGAGTCCAACGGAAAACCAAATCTTATGTGAGCAAGTGCAAGATTTGCTAGAGAGGGGATACATCAAGGAGAGCTTGAGTCCGTGTGGTGTGCCTACCCTTCTTGTCCTTAAGAAAGACGGTACAAGGAGAATGTGTGTGGACAATAGAGCCATAAACAAGATCACCATTGGCTACCGTTTCCCCATTCCACGACTCAACAACATGCTAGACAACCTAAGTGGTTCCACTATTTTCTCCAAGGTTAATATAAGAAGTGGATACCATCAGATTCGTATCTGACCAGGAGACGAGTGGAAAACGGCATTCGAGACAAGAGATGGACTCTACGAATAGCTCGTGATGCCCTTCGGACTCTCCAATGCGTCGAGCACATTCATGTGGTTGATGTATCAAGTCATGAAGCCATTTTTGGATAAGTTCATTGTGGTCTACTTTGACAACATTCTCCTGTATAGTCAGACCGAGTCTGATCATTTGCAACATCTACAAGAAGTCTTCGGGGCCTTGAGTGAAAACAAGCTCTTAATCAACTTGAAGAAGTGCGTATTTTGGCAATATAAATTGCTCTTAATTGGCTTTGTGGTAGAAAGCAAAGGAATTCAAGTTGATGAGTCGTTGATGCCATCTGGAAGTGGCCAGCTCCAACAAACGTGAGTCAAGTCCGAAGCTTCTTAGGACTTGCTTATTTTACAGGAGGTTCATCAAGAGATTTAGCATGATCGCGGCACCCTTGACATCTTTGTTGAAGAAGGGAACACCCTTTGATTGGAGCAAAGAAGTGGAGGATGCATTCAACCTGTTGAAGGAGAGATTGAGTTCCGCACCCATGCTAGTCTTGCCCAATTCAACAAGCACTTTGAAGTAAACGTGGATGCCTCATGAGTGGGAATAGGAGCTATTCTCTCGCAGGAGAAGAAGCTGATTGCCTTTTTCAGTGAGAAGTTGAGTGAGCATAGGCAATCATGGTCCACGTACGAGCAAGAGTTTTATGCACTCTTCCGAGCACTCAAGACTTGGGAGCACTACCTCATTGGTAAAGAATTTGTACTTTATACTGATCATAAGGCACTTAAATTTTTGCATTATCAGTCTAAATTTATGAGTCACATGCATGTATGTTTGGCATCCTTTTTACAAAAGTTTCCCTATAAGGTGACGCACAAGAGTGGTGCACAAAACATAGTTGCAGATGCCTTGAGCCGTGGAGTTTCTTTGTTGACTGAATTAAGGAGTAGTGTGACTTCATTTGATAGCATGAATGAGTTATACAAAGGTGATGTTGATTTCGGAGATGTTTAGAAAAAGTGCAAGGAGGGAAAGGGACACAAAAATTTTTATGTGCACGAAGGGTTTCTCATGAAGGGAAATCAACTATGTATCCCGGACACCTCTATACGTGATCAACTTGTGTGGGAGTTGCATGGTGGTAGATTGGCAGCTCATCTAGGTCGTGATAAGACCTTGGCATCGGCAATTGATCATTACTATTGGCTAAGGATGAGGAAAGACATGGCAAGAACAGTGAAGCATTGCTAAATTTGCCAAGAGACGAAGGGTGGCAAGAACAATTCAGGCCTCTACACACCGTTGCCTATACTTGAAGCCATTTGGGAGGACATTAGCATGGACTTCGTTCTTGGCTTACCACGCACCCCTCGGGGTGTTGACTCTATTTTTGTTGTGGTTGACAGGTTATCAAAGATGGCACACTTCATACCATGCAGGAAAATCGCGGATGCACATGGAGTTGCACGACTTTTCTTCTGTGAAGTTGTCAAGCTACATGGAGTGCCTAGAAGTATTATCTCGGACTATGATGTGAAGTTTCTGGCCATATTTTGGAAGACATTGTGGGGACTCTTCGATGCTACATTAAAGTACAGCTCCACCGCACATCCTCAAATGGATAGCCAGACCGAGGCAACCAATAGGACCCTTGGCAATTTGTTGCGGAGCCTATGCCACGAGAAGCAAAGGTAGTGGGACTTGGCCCTTCTAGTTGCGGAGTTCGCGTACAACAGATCCGTGCATCGATCCACTAGATATTCTCCATTTACTCTCGTGTATACAAAAGTGCTGAATCACTTGGTGGACATTGCTTCCATTCCGCGACCAAGCAAGGCCAACCAGTCTGCAATCATTTTTGTCGAGCACGTACAGGAGGATTTGGAGTCAGTTAAGAAGAGGCTTGCTTCCACTTATGCAAAGGAGAAGGCACGGGTTGATGAGCATCAAAGAGTTCAACTTCTAGCCCGGGGAGAAAGTCATGGTGCATTTCAGGAAAGAACGCATGCCTGCGCACCTGGAGAAAATCTACAAGCACGCAAATTCGGACTCTATAAAGTTCTAAGGAGGATAAGTGACAATGCTTATTCAATTGACCTACCGGATGAGTATGGTGTGTCCAAGACTTTCAACATCTCCGATCTCACACCTTACTTCGATGCATTTCCTCTTCCATCCAAGTTGGCAGCTCGAGACAAGCTGAATTTCAAGGAGGAGAGGATGACGAAGGCGTCCTAACGTGTGCATGGCCAACCTTACGTGTGCATGCTTATCATTCACGTATGCATGTAAGGATCAACGTGTGCATGGATGGTCCGCAAGCTGGCTGGATAAAGACTTTAATTTCCGCACCTTTAAATGCTTTAAATGATTGTAGTAAGTTGTTATTATCAGCTCCGAACTTTCCATATGATAGGATTACGAATAAGGCACCAAATGAATGCCATTTATAGAGGGTTAAAGTGACTAAACGGCTGGATTGGAATGGGGAGTGTCCTTCCTTAATTCATGCCATCAAACCCGCCCTTAGGGATGGCAAAAAGATCCCGACCCTGTGGATCAGACCCTTATCCTATCCAGTGGGTCTTAGGATCCACGGGTCATGGATAGGGTATGGATTTATGTATGTGGATTTTAATAGACCCATTTGTTAGACCCTACCCATATATCCATTAGTTAGATCCTACTTAGACCCTAGTTAGTTTATTATGAAAATAATTATAATATATATAAGTTAACTAAAAAAAATTAACACCCAATTAGACAAACCTGATTATGTCTATTTCGTGAAGAGCAAGAAGAAACTCAGGAGTTCAGTGAGCAAATCTGAATTTGGTCATTACTTAGAAGAGTTTGTTTTACCTAGAGCGGAAAACTTTGACATATTAAGTTGGTGGCAAAATAATGGACTCAAGTATCCCACATTGTAAATCATTGCTCGAGATGTGCTATGTATTCCTGTGTCCGATGTTGTCTCGGAGTCTGCTTTTAGCATATGAGGTAGGGTGGTAAACGCTCATCGTAATCGTTTGCATTTGGAGACTTTGGAAACTTTAACGTGTTTGCAAAATTGGTTGCGTGAGACCATGAGAAAAGATAATTCGATAATGATATATTTTATCAAGTATGTGATTTAAAATATTGTGATTAAGTTTAATATCTTATTTTACTCTACAGATTCAGTAGAATGCGCAAATAGTGTAGAATATGCTTCAGTTATTGATGATGTCGACAGTGAAGTTTCAAGTATATATAATATTAATTTTTTTTATATTAAAATATCAAATTTAAATAACTAATTAAGTAATTAAATTTTATATTCAGATGCAAAATAAATTGAGAATAATTAAATTATATGAGTAAGAAAGGAGCAAGAAGATAATTAAAAAGACTTATTCAAAAGTCACATGAAAAATCAGCAAGAAATTATTTTATTTTCAAACTTTATATTTAATACTTATAAATTTATTGAAAACTTGTGAGTTAATTGAAATGCTACTATTTTATTTAAATTTAGTTTGATATTTTTTTTATAATACAAACTTTATTTTTTCTTATTTTTTATATGGATCATATTAAAATTTTAAAAAAATATGGTATAAAGTAGCGGGTCTATGGATAGGACATGGATCTTTGATTAGACCCTAGGGTCTGGGTCTGGGTGTTTCTAAAAGATATCCATAGGGTCGTAGGTAGGGTATGGATCCAACTAAAAAAATTAGGGTATGGGTTGGATACTATCAATACCCTACCCTATCCATTGCCATCCCTACCCACCCTCCTTATTAAAATAACTAGCTAAGCAATAATGGAAATGAGATTGAATTATTTCCAAACGTGAAATTGGATTCAAAGTGTAATTCGGTGGATTCCGAATTGACTGTGTTTGAACATTGCCCTAGCTGGCCGTTCTCGTTTGAGATCCATCTAATCACACGTAGTTTAATCAAGTCACACTACGTCAATTTCTGTCTCAGTTTCAACGAGAACATCCAACTAATCCCTCCTCCATTGCCACCGGAGCTCTCTCAGCCACTCGGACGACTTCCTAACTCACCAGGTCTTCTCAGCCGCAGCTGAGGATGGTGACTGGAGACTGGATTGGCTAAATTATGGGCCGGACGGCTGGTCCAACTTGTTTGTTTCCTTGTGTTATTTATTATTTGCCTTTGTTGCATGAATTGGCCATAAATGCTGTGTTGCATCTGTCTTTGTATCTCGAATAGTTCTAGCTAGAACGGAGATACATCTCATCTGCAGCTCTCTGCAGGTCAGAAGTTTTTTTAGTTAAGCCTACTGACTTGTTATCTGGTTTGTTCTTTTCGCCATTCCCAAAACCAATAATATAGAAATTGCAGACGAGAAGCTGCAGGTGGAGGGTAAAAATGTTATAACGAGGTTCCACAACTATTTGAGAAAACGGGGCACATCCAGTTAAATCTTTCGAAGCTTTTGCAAGCAGCCTTAGAACTCTACTTCCCTTCCTAACAAAGTCCTACAACTACGAACTAGATTGAATAATAAAGGAAAAATGTTTAAGACCACAAGTCGTCCCCCCATGCTCTGCTTCAGCCTCTTCATCGATAGGAGCGAGAACTTTCCATCTACAGCTCATCCTGCAACGGAGACAAGAGCTCACAACTGGTCAGTGCCCCGAACAATTCAAAAGTTATGAACTTAAGTCATTAATGAACGCCAAGACTTACATGCACTTCATCATCTTTGGCTTCAGTGCTTTCCTCGACATCATCGCCGTCGGTGTCATCAGCATCATCATCGTCATCGTCGGCCTGAAGTAACAGAAACACAAGACATTTAAGGAGAGCTTAAACAGGAGCCCAAATACATATGTTTTTTAGGAACGTGTATTGGCTTACATCAGAATCATCTGGTTCACTGCTCTTTTCCTGGATAATACACAATCACAATTAACAAGTCAGAATGTTGGTCAAAATAATAAACTTCCTGTATCTTGTGTCATGCAAAGATGGGTTACCAATGGCATGTCAACCATAAAAGCTTTACACGGGTAACAAATTACTAAGCCAGCAGCCGCAAAACGTGAAAAGATGGACACATCAGATCAGACTGATATACAATCATAATTTGGTGAAGACTTGAGTAGTCCATAAATATGTAATCTTCGATGGAGATTTAACAACTTAAAGAGATCATCAAACTACCTCCTCCTCGCTCTTCTTCTCGGCCTCCTCAAAAGCAGCCTTCTCAGCCTGAAAGTAGGAGACAATCTCAATTAAGTACAAGAAAATGAAATCTTGCATGAGATGATGTAACTATCCCTTTAAAACATTAAAAGCTGAAATTTTGCATGGAAACCAAGACATACATCCTTATTCTTTCCCCATGTTTCTTCAGCCACCTTCTTGGCATACTCAGGGTCGTCACAGACCAAAACATTGTCAAACAATGTTCCAGACTTCACCTATTGGGCAGAAATTCATGAATATTATTAGGTTATCCATAAATGAATGAAGACTACTCAGACAGGAGATGACTAGATAATCACCTGCCACAACTCAATGCCTACATACTTCAAGTTGGGGAAAACATAGAGATCGGGATCATCCTTAAAGTCTGCAAAATGTTCAAGAGTCATCAGAAACTCAAAGAGCGAGATATTTAATCATAAAATAAGGGATACAAACAAACCTGGGTTGTCAATCATAGGAGCCTTCCACTTGCCCTGGTAGTTGGGGTTTTTGATTTTCTGCATAGATGAAAGAGTTACATTAAGATCCTATAAATAAAATTATTTAACCCTCAAAAACGTAAGTCACAAACCTTTGGCTTCCATGGTCCTTTGTATTCAGGGTTGGCAATAGTTGGAGCAGTCCATTCACCATCCTCCTCATCATCCCAATCTTCAGGCTGAAATTTCAGATTGTCAGGATATTTTCAACACAGCAAAAGTTAATCCAAAAATAAAGAATAAATTGAATCAACAATTGACAGAAAATGATTATAACTCCATAATTACCTTCTTGGCATCAGCATCGGGAATCTCTTTTGGGATGTCATCGTAACCCTGCATTTGGTACACCAATAAATATTCAAAAGTTGTTCAAAAACTAATAGAAAGATAGATGACAGGCTCAATGAAAAGGAGCAGTGGTCACCTCTGGCTTTGAATCCTCCGGGTCAGGAATGAACTCCTTGTCATCCCAATCTTCAGGCTACAGTGAAGAGACTTATCTTAACAAACTGTCAAGAACTTGCTTTAGCTTATTAGCTCACAATGGTGCAAAGAGGTATACCTTCTTGGCCTCAGGATCCTTAATTTTCTTTGGCGGGAGGAGATCCCAGTCAGTGTAAAGACTGCCAGATTTCTTCTCTTCGTTATCAATGAGGATGGTGTAGGTGGCATCTGGCTTGAGGATGAACGTGTAAACATGAGTGAGCTGGTCAGTCTCACAAGGGACATCCTTCTTTAGCAAATGGTTTGTTCCGTTATAGGTCAGAATTGCATGAACTTTCTTCGTGCTGTAGCCACAGATATCCGGGCCAAACATAATGCTGCAGCCAGTGGTGGAGATCCAGATCAGCAAAATAGAATTCTCCACTATCATGCCAAAAAAAGCAAAACGAGAGAAAAGGTTTCAACCTGTAAGGGGTGTCGCCACCGAATTTTGACTGATCGACATCTCCACTAAGCAACTTCATATAGCCACCACCACAGTCAAGCTTCTGTTCATGCTTGACAGAGAACTGGAAGACTAAAGTATTGTCCTTGTTGCTGAATTCCGGGAATTCAGCTGAGATGGCATAAAACCTGTAATCCTCGCTTGTCTGAATACCTGCAACACAGAAGGGCAATCATCGTCAAGCATGCCACAGCAACTCGTAATAAACAAAGCATCAGGATTAAGTTTACTACCTTTGTCATTGGCGTCACCATTCCATTTGCCAGAGGTGTAGTTCCACGTCCCAGCAGTGCTTTCATCTTTTTTCCAATCGGAGACAACCCACCGACTGTCCCATCCATCTAATCAATCCCACATAGAACACCGCACGATCAGCAAAAGACGATCAAACAAAATGTCAACCCTGAGCAGTTCAAACTCAGCAAAATCAACTCCTCTCCTTGATGAGGCTTAAATAAAACCTAGCCCTAACCCATGGATTAGGTAAACTTCTACAATAAAATACAAATTCTGACTCCTTTCGGCTCGGGAGATCGTAGAATCTACAGATCCATTCTATCCATTTAAAATCAATCAACAAATCCAAACAATAAATAAATAATAATAAAAATAACAACTAGATCGGTACGCGCACGAAAACAAGCTCAACGTTGATAACTAGTTACATCCACTCCATCGCTAGGCAAGGCACATTTGAGTTCTAGAGAGAGAAAAAGAAGGGGATCACCTTCGAAACGATCCTCGAAGAAGACTTTAGCGGAAGCGATCGCGAGGAGAGAGAAGAACACGAACAAAGAGATCGGCTTCCGAGGGCTCTCCATTTCTAGAGAGAGATAATTTTAACTGTAGTTTTTTTTTTTCAGGAGAGTGTGGAAATGGGAGAGGGTATTTATAGATAGGTAATTTAGAAACTTCAGCGTCCTACGTGTCCTGACTCAGTGACGTAGACCAATTATTGATTGCCACGTGTTCTCCGGGAGTCATTTTGATGACATGGCATCTGCTCATTGGGAGGTTATACGAGGGCGGACGCGACGCGTGAGTGGTCTGCGATTGGGAGGGTTCTGCTGTGTTTCTTCCGCAGGGTTTTACTGGGACACGTGGAGGGCTAAGATTGGATTTACGGGTGGGGCCTGTGGGTACGGGAGTGTGATTTCTCCACTAGATTTAGAAGCCCATTACCAAATAGAGGAAAGGGGAATATGACGGGCTCTTTACGAATTTTTTTTAGTTTGGTGTTATTGTAGAAGGAAAATTATAAATTTGATTTTTAGAAATTAAAATTATGAAAAAATGTCTAGCTGGTATGGATTGACATTAATACTGTTTTTTTAATCCGTATTAACTGTATATGGATTTTTTTACCCATATTAACAGTTATACGAATTTAAAGCCCGTTTACCATAATACGGGTAAAAACTCCGTATTATGGTTCAATACACAGGTTTTTTTATCTTTTTTGCTTTCTTGAAATAGATCTAAAAAAATTATGCAAATTAAAAAAAAATTTCCAATCGAACATCCGAGCACCAAGATATGGTTCTTCAAAGTTTGTTTTACTAAATCCTTCAATTTTAATTTTTTTGAATTTTTAAATTTTTTCTAAACTTTATAAAAAATACAAAAATAAAAAAAATAAAAAAACCATATTTTGGTCAGACCAGATAATCTGGACACCATTTTAAAAATTTTAATTTGTTTTTGATAATTTTTTATGAATAGTACCATTAATTTGAAAAAAAAATGGTTCTCACCAAGAGACAATTTTTCTCCCATACCTTAGTTTTTATTTGTATTTTTCAAAAAATTCAAAAAAATTGAAAAGTCAGTTTTTTTCTCGTGTCTTTTTTTGTATTTTTTTCAAATTTATGAAAATCCAAAAAATTCAAAAATTCAAATAGAGAGATTATGTGAAAAAAATAGAAAAACAATATCTTGATGCTCGGATGTCCTATTCGAGAATTTTTTTTATTTGCATAAAATTTTGAGATTTATTTAAAGAAACCAAAAAAAGGATTAAAAAACTCGTATTACATACCAAGATCCAGATTTTTTTTACCCGGATAACCATAATATAGGTTTTTAATCCGGGTCCACCAAACAGATGAAAAATATGCAATATGGTTCCCTGGATAAAAAAAAACCCAGATCTTGGTCCGCAATATAGGTTTTTTACCCAAGTAGCTCACGTGGACACTAAATTAGTAATTATAGAAATTTTGATAAATATTTGTGAAAAGTAGCACCAAACTAAAAAAGCCCTCTTTACTAAATTTTATTTAACTGATTTCGGCAGTATTCCTTCCAAATATTTTTTCGACTACGTAAAATCCTTATAGCATGCCCTTAATTTTTCTTCCTGTTGTAGCGGAAAATTAATTCGCGGATTTTCTGACCAGTTTTAGTAAAACGTCCGTAATTAGCTGCTCAAATATCGGATTGAGGTGATTTCAAAAGCTACAGAAAGATAAGAGATACATCTACAACTTTGTAGTTTATCACTTTTCCAAATTTGGAGCAGAAAGAGGTCATAATCAGCTTGGAAGTTTTGGGCAGTTAGTTTTTTATATCTGAGGCCGGGGATAATTTAGGTTTTTTGGCCTAGGGTTTTTGGTATCGGGTTAGGGCTAGTTTTTTCTATATAATGACAGCCTTGACGTGGAAGAATGGAACCCCACAACACAACACAACATATCAAATCTCTTATCAAAGGTTCGGCTTTTTATCTTAGCGTAGGATAGATGTAGCTTTTATCATTTATGTTTTCCTCTTGTCTTCTTCCCCTATAATTCAATAAAGTTTTTGCTCTTCCACCAATTCTTTTCTTATCTACCAAGTCAGATCTATATATCTTCTCTTCGTTTTCCCCATATTTCTTCCATCTTTGCCTTATTCGTTCGAATCACATCTTGGGACGACTACTTTGGATCTGTCTTTAAATCGTTTTCGACGTTCTAACAAACATATTTTTTGCGCAACACTCCCCTATGCTATAATTTCATCTTTCAATTAGTCAACACCAAAACTTTGTTTTATAAAATAACCATAATTTGCGCAATCAGCTAATTTCTTCATTTTCAGTCGAGAAAGCAATAATTGTAGCGATAGTTTACTTGATATTGCATGAATGCAAACTTTATTCAAAAACTCGCATATATATTATGATTATAATCGGCTCCAAAATTTTAAATCTTGCTTTCTGGTAATTTAGATTCATTTGTTTGTAGGTGTGTGGTCGATTGGTCTATAGCTACATCTATTTAGAATATTATGTTAGAAACCGTTTATCATTTGTACACATTCTCGCACTTTGAGAAAAAATTTCCCGTCGTGAAATTTTTTAGGTCGAACTGACTTAACTTTTTGGATATTTACCAGAAATTTATTTCCGTTAGTATGTATAATAAATTAAATTACTTAAATCCTTTTGAAAATGAAAGAAGGCACTTAATTTCATAGTGTTCCGGTGATGAGAAAGGTTGACAAATAGTTTGGGTTGGATTGGATGAGGAACCTTATCGCTTTTTTTTAATAGAAATTAGCAGGATGATTTTAGTAGTATAATTAGTGTGTGAATGGACCAGCTTCCATTCTAAATAGCTTTCACTTTATTTTTTGATAAGTGGTGTATAGCATTGTCGTTTCATGTGGTACATTACTATTGTCACTTCACAACGATATCATTGTGATTTCACGTTGTTTATCATCGTATCTTCCTGTATAATAATATTGTTGGAATCTATGTATTTGTAAATAAGAATATGAATATTGCATAATATACTTACGTAATTATAAACATAATATAATCAAGAGCTGAGGTTCGAAATATTCTCACGATCAGACTTGGCACTAAGTGTGTAAACTTTCAGACAGTAATAACAAAATTTTGGATTCAGATCCTGGAGGAGGCCACATTTGAACCATGTGTCATTAAACTGTAATTATCCGCCTATATGCTATAGGTCTTCGTGGATTATTGAGTTCTCATGATACAATACCCAATCACGTGAACAATAGGAAGTACTATTGAATATCTTTCGAACCTTTGGCAATCTTAGAATTCTGATAAAATTGAGAGATGCTATGATTTAGAAAGAGGAAGGTAGAGAGTGTGAGATGGGCTGATTTGGAACACTGGGGAGGAAGAGTGTAAGATGAGATCATTTGGAATACTAGGGAAAGGCTTCTTATATAGGCAGCATGGGCCATTAACTAGCCCACTAACTTAGCAGAGTAAATGGGCTGTTATAGGAGCCCCACCATCAAATAGGATAGCTGTTATAGGAGCCCCACCATCTATAGGATAACTGTTACTGATATTTATATGCCCGAATTTTAAATTTAAATTTGAATTCGTAGCCATCTGACACAAGAGAAAGCTCTAGAAGATTGGCTTATCGAGCTTAGGTCTAATGAGTTTGTGGCATGTATTTAGACTTGAGAGTCTATGATCGCTTCAACAGGTCTGGCGCAGTTTAAAAAGATAATGCCCTAGAACCTGAAATAATTCCAACAAACTATCAAGTCCTCAAACCGCACCCAGGCCCTTGCTCGAGCCTAGCTTGTAATGGGACAGGGTGCGCGTGCATGCGTGCTCAGCTGAGCTAACCAGATGGACGGATGGCACGAGGAGTTTCCCCCTTTTGTATAGCTTACACATGCTAGATTTTTTAATTATTTATAAATTTATCTAAGCATGGTGAGCTAACCAATGTGGTAATACACAATTTTTTATAATGTTGAAATGTCCATATTTTAAAGTCCAAATTTTAGTTACAGTCATACTACTTTTAAGTCAATTTTTATTCACTCAAGAATTGACTTATTAGCAAGTGTTACATATCGCTAGAAAGCAATATTAACGACCTTCATATTGAACTCATAAATACTTAAAACCAAAAAGGAGGACCTTTATTTATATTAGCTCAAAGTTGTCTATTAATCATAGTTATTATATTTAATTATGATTCTCTCTCTAATTAAATACATTGGGCCGAATGCCTAATATACTCACTTGTATTGAGCCTTCTCTTCCTTGGATATTAACCTAATTCTCCAACAATCCTCCACATGAATGCAAATTAGCTTATGATATGAGCATAACAATACTACATGCAACTTAGAGTTCTGCAAAAATTTATTGCATCAGGAAAGGTGGTTGAAAGTCTTGAACCTTCCTTAATAAAGTACATTTGGATATACTTGTCAACCAGTGGATTAAAATGTTCGACATTTTGTGTATAACAAGACAAAGATAATCATACTTTTCCTTCTCAAACCACTACTCGGTTCTTTCGTTGTTGTCTATTTTAGCCTTGGACTGCCTTGGAAACTTCTTTGAATGCTCTAGAGATTTAGCCCTTAACTCATCTCATAGATGCAATTCTTTCACATTCGGTATAGGTGATCTTTAATAAGGAGTATCTTGCTACATCCCACTTATGTTTTATACTCAAAATATAAAGATCATTAAAAGTATGAAGCTTATCCTTCTTATGAATAGGTCTATCACTTGTTTCATCATAAGAATAAGTAGGGAACTCAATTTCCCGAGTCCTTTGGTCAATCCTAGCCTCATAAATGATTATCCCATTAAACTTACAGATTGAGATTTACAATCTAAGTTGGGTTACCATCATGAGTTTATGTTATTTTATGGGCTTTAATCCTATTTTCCTCAACAAAATCTCAATTTGGTATGTTGTTAGACTATTAGTTAATGGATCTACGATATTCTTTTTAGACTTTACATAATCTAAAGATATCTTTATATGATCTAAAGATATTACATAATCTCTTTATAATTTCGTGGCTTTAATCCTATTATTTTTCTTAACGAAATTGTCAATTTGGTCTCTTATTAGACCATTAGTTAATGTATCCACGATATTCTCTTTAGACTTTACATAATCTAAAGATATCACATCCGTTCTTAATAACGTTATCACGAATTTGTGTCTATGACATATATGTCTAGACTTTCTATTATACACATTACTCTGTACTTTTCCAATAGCTAACTGGCTATCATAATGTATGTTAATAGGAGGCATTGGTTTTGACCACATTGGAATATCCTCCAAGAAACTTTGAAGCCAATCTACCTCCTCAGCTGTCAGGTCTAACACTATGAATTCTGATTTCATATTTGATTTAGCAAAGCAAGTTTGCTTGTATGATCTCCACGAGATTATCGTCCCTCCAATTATAAAAATATATCTGCACATAGATTTTATATTCTTGGAGTCCAAGATCTAATTTGCATCAGAATATCCTTCAAGAATATCTAGATGTCTTAAATAGTGTAGCCCATAGTTGGTCATGTATCTTAGATATCTAAGGACTCTAATTATCACCTCCTAAAAAGTCAAGGATAGGACCCAAGATAGTAGATTGTGTGTTTATTGGATATGCATATGATAGTGCAGTATATTAATTTCTAGTGCACAAGTCAAGTAATCCTGATATCCACAAGAACATGATAATTGAAGGAAGAGATACTTCTTTCTTCGAGGAAAGCTTTCCCTACAAAGCTTCAAGAGAAGTTGATAACTAAGTTAACCAAAGTAAGGAAATGGGAGAAAGAAGAACCTTAAGAAGAAGTTGAAGAGCCTAGGCATAGTATATGACCAAGAAAAGAAAATTCCTTTGGGCTTAATTTTGTAACATATCTATTAGAAAAAGATCTAATAACCTTATAAAAAACAATGTTTTCTACGGACTCTACTCTTTGGAAAGAAGTTGTAAATAATAAGATAGAATCTATCTTACATAATCATACATGCTCGTTATTGAGATTACTCGTATACCTTAATAATCTATTTATCGAGTTTGTAATATAGGTCTAGTACAGTCCAAGAGATACATTAGACTACCTATGACCCAAAAGTAATCTAATTGTCACACACTATCTCTGCAATTCTTACAGAGACTTAACACCACTTTTATTGGTGTTCTAGTAATTATATTGCTTCTCTTATCGAACTTGTCAAGTATCTTTTTGACATAGTGGCTTTGGAATAGTGCATAAATTTTCTGGAATCTTGGTGAGTTTTATTCTAAGTATTAGGTGAGCTTCTCCTAAGTCTTTTATGCCAAAGTTTTTTGACAACATTCTCTTGGTAACTTTGATGTTATCATTGTTACCTATAATTAGCATGTCGTCTATGTAGAGATACACTATCACATAGTCTTCATGATCTCTTTTTACATAGACACATTTATTGTACTAATTTATTCAAAACCTGTTTGATAGTATTATACAGTCAAATTATTCGTGACATTGCTTAGGTTCTTGTTTTAACCCATACAAGAATTATATAAGTTTACACACCATATGCTCTTTAACTGGAATTACAAACCCTATAGTTTGTTTCATGTATATATTCTCTTCTAAATCTCTATTTAGAAAGGTTATCTTCACATCTATTTAATGGATCTCTAGAACAAACAATATCTCTAAGGCTATGATTAACCTTATAGAGGTCTTCGTGGAGACGGGAGTATATGTATCAAAATAATTAATACCCTCAGTTTGCTTGTAGCCTTTAACTATAAGTCTACCTTGTACTTATCTATAGTAGCATCTAACTTCATCTTCTTTTTGAAGATCCACCAGTGGCCTAGTGATTAGTTATCCAGAGGTAGTTCAAGATATCTCTAAACCCTTAAAAATTTGTAACTTTATGCACAACCTTTCAATAATTCATAAAATGTTTTATCCAATTTCTTGTGGGGCATCTTATTGAGTTCATAGTTGGTCAAAAGCACAGCTTCCCCCATACATTATTTGGTAGTCTAGAACTTATAAGCATGATATTCACCATTTTCTTAAGCATGTTATTCTTCCTTTCTGAGATTCTATTTTGCTTAGGAGAATAGGGAATCGTGGTTTCGTGAATAACCCTATTCTTGGTACATACTAGTGCAAATGGAAATTCATATTCACCACCTCTATCACTTCAAAGATTTTTAATCTTTTTGCCAAGTTGGTTTTCAACCTCATTCTTATACTGAAAGAACTTATCTATTATTTTGTCTTTACTTCTCATTAAGTAGACATAATAATAATGTGTACAATCATCTATAAAAGTTATGAAATAATTTTTACCATCTCGGAATTGCACATATTTTAAATCACATACACCGGTATGGATTAAGTCCAATGGTTCTGTGCTTTGTCCAATCAAGTGGAAAGATATTTAGCATATTTTGCTTCAATACAAGTTCGCACTTATGTTTGTGATCAATGTTGAACTTTGATATTAGGTTTAGTGATATTAGTCTTTGCAAGGACCTATAGTTCACATGATCTAGCCTACCATGCCATAAATGTAATGAGTCATAAGGATAAGCAAATTTCAACTTCTCATTGGCCTTCTCGATAACAATTAGGGCAAATTACCCTTAAGTCCCTGGTCTTTACATTATTCTCCTATTGGGTCCTTCCTTTATCATAAATGATTAATCAGTCCCTATTTTATTCAAAAATGTTGGTCTCGGGTCCCCACCGACCAAATTAGACATTGTTTATTATTTTTTTGTCATGTGAAATGACTATTTTACCCTTCACAAAATGACAAAAATAAGATAAAATTTGTCGTTTTGTGAAGGATAAAATAGTCATTTCACATGACAAAAAATAATAAAAAAGTCGGATTTGGTCGGTGGGGACCCGAGACCAACATTTTTGAATAAAACAGGGACTGATTAATCATTTATGATAAAAGAGGGACCCAATAGAAGATTTTAGTAAAGACAAGGGACCTGGGGGTAATTTACCCTAACAATTATTATATTATTATTAGTGTTAGCCTTATTAGTAGAACCTATATCAATCTTATCACTAGACTTTGCCTTTGGGACTAAAGTCATTACACTCATCTTGATCAGGTTATTAGTCAAGTACTCCTTGCCAATAAACATTCCTCACTCGATCAAGATGACCTTGTTAGCCTCGAAAATAATCTAAAAACCTATCTTATCGAGCACCACCCTAGAGATAATATTCTTCCAAATCTTGGGCATATGCATCAATTCGATCAAAGTTATCTCCTTTCCCAATGTCATCTTCAACATAACCGTCCCCTTCCCTTCAATTTTTGAGATTGTAGAGTTGCCCATATAATATTTATCATCATCAACTAGATGAAAGGTCTTGAAACTTTATTTGTTTGCATGGATATGGTAGATAGCCCTATGTCAACCCCCTATTCTTTCGAGTTTCCTCTAATTTGATTCACCTTAGACTTAATAGCCATGAGGTACATGTCTTAGAGGTTAGAGCTTAAGCTTGCTTCTACAACATTAGCACGATAAGGCTTCTTCTTCTTAGCCTTGCCTTGGCCTGCTACCTTCTTGCCCTCTATGGCTAAACATTTGTGGTAATCTTTGGCTCGATGGCCAATTTTGTTGCACACAAAATAAGCATTAGTGAAGGTTTTGTTTGGAGCATCTCCTTTAGAGTCATTTGAGCATTTACACTTATTCCCTCAGGAGTTCCCTCTAACCTCAACCATATTGGCCTTAGCAGCCATGTTGCTTAGATTTTTGTCAACCTTTCGATTGTCTTGCTTGATGCATAACCTTCAAATAAGATCCTCGAATGTTATTGCCTTCTCTTTATGTTCGAGTTACATCTTGAAGTCCTTCCACGACAGTGTTAATTTCTCAATCACGATTGATACTTGAAGGGCATCACTGATGGTGGCTATCTTCTCGTAGGCAAGCTTATGGAAGATCAATTATAACTCTTTATATTGATCCATAATACTCCTTCTATCAACTATCTGATAGTCATAGAAATGTCCAGCCACAAATTTCTTTGCACTGGCATCGCCAACCTTATATTTGTGCTCCAACACTTCTCAAAGATCCTTTGAAGTCTCTTTGGTATAGTACACACTGTAAATTGCATCATCAAGGGAGCATAATATATAGTTATAATAGAGATAATTCCCTTGCATCCATGCATTATGGATATCAGTTTGTTATGGATTATTCACATCTTCTTTTAGTTTCTTCTCCTCGAGAAACCAATTTAAGCTGCAGTGAAGTAGAAGAATATCTTTTGTTGTCATCTCTTGAATTTTCTACTCTTGAACTTATCTGGCATTGAGAATATGATAGTGGCATTGAGTTTCTAATACCTAGCATCATGGCCTCAACGCCCTAGCCATCTACACAAAACCTCCTCATTTACGTTGGCGTTAGTTGGGTTCGCCTTACCGGAATTATTGCTTTTAGCCATGATCTATTTATCCAAAAACAGTCTTGCCAGTGATTTATTCAAATCAAATATAAAATTTATTAGAGTTTTAGATTGTTGGAATCTATGGATTTGTACAAACAAATAAGAATATTACACAATTTAATTATGTAATTATGAATAATATAATCAAGAGTTAGGTTTGAAGTATTCTCATGATCACACTTTCGAACAGGAGTAGTAGACTTTGGATTCAGATCCTAGACAAAGCCACAATTAATTGTGTGACCTTAAATTCTAATTACCCGCCTATATGCTTTAGGCCTCTATCAATAATCGAGTTCCCATGGTACAACGCCAATCATGTGAACAATAGGAAGTACTATTGAACATCTTTTGAACCTTTGGCATCCTTAGAATTTGGACAAAAATGAGAGATGATATAATTTAGAGGGGGAAAGTAGAGAGCTCTAGGAAGAGTGTGAGCAGGGATGATTTGGAATGCTTGAAAATGCTCCTTATATAGGCAGCATGGACCATCCAACATTCACATCCGAATTTAATAGGGTTATTAACTCGATAGAGTAAATGAGCTATTACAAGAGCCCCACCGTTAATTAGCTGGTTGTTACTCATATTTACTAGCCTAAATTTAAAATTTAAATTTAAATTCGTGGCCACCTAGCACATCAGAAAGTTTTGGAAGATGGGCATATCGGGCTCAGGCCCAATGAGTTTGTACATAGACTTGAGAGTTTGTGATCGCTTTAATAGGTCCGACCCAGTTCAAAAATATAAGATTTAGAACTTGTAATAATTCCTGCACCCGCACCCACACCCACACCCGAGCTCGAGCCTGGGATAGGACTAGACGGGACATGGCAGGTATGTGCATGCATGCGTGTAGAGCCGAGTCGGCCAAACGAATGGACGGCATGAGAAGTTTCCCCCTTTTCCACTAGTTTACACATGCTAGATTTCTAATTACTTATAAACTTGTCTAAACATGATTAGCTAACCAATGTGGTGATATACATTTTTTATAATATGGAAACATCCATATTTTAAAACCAAAAGTTTGGTTACAGCCAATTTTAATTTACCTGAAAATTAGTTTATTCACTTATTCGTAAGTGTTACATATTGCTATGAAGCCATATTAATGACTTTCGTATTAAACTCACACACACTCAAAACCAAAAAAATGACCTTCATTTAAATTAGTTTAAATTTTTCTATTAATCATAATTATTGTATTAAATTAAAATGTTCCTTCTAGTTAAATACATTGGGCCAAATGTCTAATACATTCGCTTGTATTGGCATCCTCTTCTTTGGGTACTAACCTAATTCTCCAACAAATGCACTATATCAACATGTATGTACCTAAGTTGACTCACAACATTTTTAATCGTGCAGAAAAGATGTTGAAACATATGAAAAAAATATGGTGGCAACACATTGATTATGCACACCAAAAATATCGTGCAGAAGAGTTTAAAACTCTAAAAGATGTGTAAAACTTCTACTTAGATTATGCACACCAAAAAAGATTTAGTTTACATATTGATTATCATAATTAAGCAAAAACTTAGTTATCAAAATTCGTCGTGATTAAAATCAAGTAAAAAAATTATAATAAAATAAAACTTGACACAAAAATCTTATCTTCACGTTGACATCGTTAAATTTAATTTTACATTTTAATTAACCAAGCTAATACCTAATAACCTCAATTAACCATTACCACTACCTATGAAGATTCTTATTGCAATTTGCAAAATTGATACTTGCAACAGTAATCTATCTAATCAATAATTGTTGGAGACTACTTAAATATTTGATAATTTCAAATACCCATTAATTCGAGTATTCAAGATTTGAATTAGGTTATACCACAAAACTCTTGAACTCTAGAACTATGGTTGAATTAGGTTATACCATAAAACTCTTGAACTTTAGAACTATGGTTGAAGTAGAGTATAACTTTTCATCCCTTAATCTAATTCCAAGGTTAGGATTTTATTCGACGGTTAAATTTTGAACATAAAGTGGATATCTTTTAAAAAATTTTATGCCAGAATGAGATATCCTTTTGATGGGGTTATGGATTGAGAAACGTGGAGGAGAAAGTTCACCAAATAAGATAAGTAGAGTAGGCCATGGGATGGGATTCTACATAAAGTTAGGTGCCGACACTTATTTTATGTGTAGTGACATTGATGCTTTTGTGTTTTTTTTTTGTTAATGACATTGATGCTTTTGTTTTACTCTTACTCAAGGTCTTGAAAATCCATCATGAGATAAGGGCGAGCTCTAGCCAGCCACACTAGGTCATTTTTTAGGGCAATTTGGCCAACTGTGTTCAACCCTGGTTGCACTTCTATCATAAAATATTTTATGGGGAGTTGTATATGTTTTCTTCAAACATTGCATGGTATATGTTGATTAATCGAAGGAGTAAAATGTCTATGTCATGAATAGTGATGCGATAAATCTCATGTAAAAATATGCGCAAGAGAAGATGATCGCTCAATACTATAGTGATAAATAAGATCGTCTCCATAGGATAGAAGAATCAATTTTGATAAGTATTGGATTATGAATTCCCAAATCTTAAGATAAGCGGATTAATTTAGCGTGATTGGAGATTTTCAAACTATGGATAATATTGTATTCGAATCTAGTATTGTCAATACTAAACCTTAATGACAGTATTCAAGCAAACAAAATAAAACAGAATAGAACGGAACATATATAATCTCCTGCTAAGAATCAAGGTTGTCATCTCAATCCAAGAACACTCAATACGAGACAATCAAGTAATTAATAAATAAGAAGATTGAATGAAAAGATAACTCTTGTATTGCAAGATATGAAAATACCTTGTTTCTTGAGAATTTCGAATTGTTGACTACAATCCTTGCGAAGAGCAAAAACTAAAAGACTAAAAACTCGGTCTAAAAGACTCTTGAATAAAGCTGTCCAAGAATAATTTAACCTAAGGCTTAAGGCATATATATAGCAGAGCCAGAAATACCTAAACAAAACTCTATGTTAAAACTAAACAGGATGTTCTCTTCACACGAGTTAGACCTCGCTACCTTTGTAGCGACTACTTACATCGGGGCACCTTTCTTCACCCAAGGATAGCTATGATTTGGTGACCATTATCTTTGCAGAGTTCTTCTAAATCCAGTGACTACTATGATTGCAACGACCGTTGACCTTGTGTACTTCTTCTCGATCATGTCTATTTTTTTGCTCCATCATCCTACCATCCGAGCTTGACTCCAATACTTGTGAAAATAAACAAAACTTAACAGATATCCACTTCTCAACTAGACACATAAAATAGACCAAACACTCTGAAAATACGATATGAACATACCCAAACACAACCAAACACATACCCAAATAACGCTAATAAGATACGTATTTACATACACATCACACCTCCACACTTACTTCTTTGCTTGTTCTGAAGCAAAGTGCATTAGAAGTATAAATAGATGGTGCCCTCAAAGTTCATATCCTTGTTACAAGATGATCACATAGTCACGTAGATCACACACTCGAGTATCATAAATAAAAATCACATAGATCACCTACCCTTAATTGTTTAACCCAGTTTTTGTACCAAGCATTTCACACTAAAGGGTTGACCACTCATAGGGTTGGATTGATATATGCTCACATGTATACGGTAGTCAACTATCTTATTGCTCACGTACACATTTGGGGTCTAAGAGTGCTAGACATCATATAAAAACACACTCAAAATAAGACAGATTACGTCATTAGAGAGAATTTTCTTGGGTTATAATGGGGTTGAGGGTAAAGGTGAGAATATATATATATATTCACATATCTCATCTACTCATGTATCTCGCCTATGTATAATAATCACTCATCTTGATGTAACCTAATTCTAAAGACCGATTTTTCTAACTTGCTCTATTGTTCCTTGTGCTTCTTTTGTATCATCACTTCTCTTTCTTTCCACTTTTCTTTCATTTTGTAGTTTTGTCTTTCCCAACTTTCCACTTCCCTTTTTTCTTTCATTTTTTTCTCCTTATTTCTTTTTCTTTTTCTAGTACAAGGTTTTTTTCTTTTCTTTTCTTTTTTGGAATACTGCAAGTGAAGTCTTTACAAAATTTTTGGTCTTCAACTACCCATAATCCCCACTTAATCATTTTCTCGAGCTATTCTATTGGGTGACCCTTACAAAATTCCCCATAAAATGAGATCCTAATGTATTCTCAAACATATAGTCAAAAGTGGGAAGATGGTGGAGCAAGGGTTATATTGTGGCTTATATATAGTATATTCAATGAATAGGCTCAAGCTCAATGGGTCAAAAAAGGGATACATAGAGATTTTTGGCTCTAAGGCTCTATGCTTATAGAAATAATAGCCATCGACACACTCAGCCTCATCAAGTTATCTTAAGTAATCACCTAACACTCCCATTGCTCGAATCATATTAACACCTTATGAATGAATGAGAATGGTTGTCCTCTCCTTTGGCTCAAAATCCCCTAAGATCACTCATCAACTCCTTTAGTCTAGCCTACCTGATGTAACGACTAGCCTAAATGACTGAGGGTAAGGCTGCTATATATTCCTACTCATTCAACTGAAGTTTGATTCCTAGAGTGACATGGATTTAACTTCTAAAAAAGTTCAAAGTTTAGGGGTGCTTCATCAATTGCGCAAGACACAACCACTTTAATAGAAACTACATGTCATGCATAGAACAAGACTCAATCACATGCACAGAATAAGATATAATAACCACTTCAACCACTTTCAACTACAACTCCCATTTTGCCACATCGATGCTTATTTTGTTAGTGGCTAAAAATGGACGCCCAAGAAGGATAGTTACATCTCAATCTTCTTCCATATCTAGAACTATAAATTCGACTGGAAATATTAAGTTGTTAACTTTCACTAGCATATCAATTATTCTCTATGGTCTAGCGACTAATCGATCTACAAGCTGAAGAACTATTGATGTGGCCTTTATGTCCCCTAAACTAAGCTTCTTAAATATCGAGAAAGACATCAGATTGATGCTGGATCCAAGATCATTTAGTGTCTATTTGAATGTCCTATCCCTAATAGTGCAACGAATGGTAAAACTACCTGTGTCATCCATCTTATAAGGTTAATCTTGGCTGAGAACTGCACTACAATCCCTGGTTAGTGGGATAACCTCAAAGTCATCAATGTTCTTTTTTTTGTAATAAATTCCTTGATCCACTTTCTATAAGTTGGCATTTGTTAAAAGCATCAAGGATTAGAATGTTGAAGTGTAGGTTTTTTGAACAGTTCCAAGAACTTCTTGTAGCTAGGGTGAGTTGCTTGTTTTTGCAATCTTTGTGGGAAGTGTGGTGGAAGATATTTCTTTTCTGGCATCACTTTGGCAAATTATGTCATTGGCTTGTCTTTCTCTACTACTGTAGGAATCACCCTGAGCTCTTCTTCCTCCTTGCTGGTCTTCTTTACTAGAGGTTTTACCACTAAGGCTTACTATATTCTTTCTCAAATCTAGCCCACTTTGAGTCGTGATTGCTTTGTAGTACTCTTACCTTGTAGCATGAGCTTCAGTGTTACTCAAAATTGTGCCAGGTTGTCTTGCGTTTAGTTGTGTTTCTAACTAGCCAATTTGCACCTCTAAATTCCTGATTGAAACTTCATGGCTCAGTACTTACTTTTTCAACTAATTATCACTTCGGCAACCCTATGGAAAAGGTGATTAGTTCTGTCATTTTTGTTGATATGGCTGAAATTATTGTTGTCGCTGAAAACTTTGAGCATTACTACCTCCCAATATGGGTCCATGTTACGGCTGAGGTACATGTTGACTTACATTATTTCTCTACAAAAAATTTGGGTGGCTTCTCTAACTAAGATTAAATAGATCATGAATATGTACATTATTCCTAGTTGCATTATCCAAATAATTTGCTGATTCAACAATGAAAGAATAATTATCGGTACCATGTGGACCAGTGCAGATGTCACAAACCTGAGGTGGTGGATGTGTAGATTGTTTCCTAAATATAGACTGTACCACCTATATAAGAGTAGCTACTTATGCTTGGAGAGCAATAATCCAGTTGTTGTCCTACACACTCATAAATTTTTCTTTCTTTTTGCTCTCCCTACTAGTGGTTGTTTGTTGCCATGGCTTCGATGATCTGTAGCTTGTCATCTTCTAACTTTTCTATCAATGTTCCCCCATCTACTACATCCAAATATACTCTAATTTGTAGACCACATCTATTGTAGAATATCTAAATCAGCATCAGATTTGGAATCTGATGGTGCGGATAGTCTCTAAGCAATGCCTTGTAATGATACCATGCCTCATGTACCTATTTACCTGAATTGAGAGATTTTATTGCTCAATTGAGTGGTCTTGCCTGGAGGGTAATATTTATCAAGGAACTTATCTACTAACTTGTCCCATATGGGGAAGGTACCCCGTGGGAATAAGTCTACCCCCTTCTAGCGTCATCCTATAAGCTGTGCCTGAATAGTCATAATTTGATGGCATCCGGTGAGATACCATTGTACTTGATTATCGAGTAGTGGTCTTCGAATATCTTGACGTGATTTGTAGGGTTTTTGGAGGGCGATCCCCAAAATTGATCTAAACTATCTGAATAAGGCTAGTTTTAAGTTCAAAGTTATGGCTTCGATAGTTGGGTATGCAATGCTAGACCTAAAAATGGCGAGTCTAGGGTACGTCTGCCTCCTTATATTATTGGCTGGAACATTGACTAACTATTGATCTGTCATTTCGTCCTTATATTGATTTCTTCTTCTTAAACAAAAAGTCCATTCGATCTCCAGATCACACTTAAGAAGGGATTGGTTGTCTCGACAGGTATGTGGCATACACCTCCTATAACTCTCACTATACTACAAAACTCAACAAAGAGGATCAAGTGTAGTGGTGAACAACGAAGGTGTAATAAAATTTAGTCTCAAAATCAAGAATATTGTATCTAATATTAACAACAAATTAATTCAAATCTGTCCCCAGCAACAGTGTAAAAAGCTTAATGCGATAAATCTTTGGTTAAAAATATGCACAAGAGAACATGATCGCTCAAGTAATATAGGGATAAATAAGATCGTCTCCACAGAGACAGAAGACTCAATTTCGATAAGTATTGAATTATGAGTTCCCGAATCTTAAGCTAAGCACATTAATTAAGTGTGATTGGTGATTCCAAAACTACGGATAATATTGTATTCGAATCTAGGGTTGTCAATCCTAAATCTTAATGACAATATTCAAGCAAAGGTAATAAACAAAACAAAACAGAACGGAATCGATGTAATCTTGTGTTAAGAATCAAGGTTGTCAATCTCAATCCAACAACACTTAATACAAAATAATAAAGTAATTAATAAACAAGAGGATTGAATAAAAAGAAAACTCTTATATTACATGATATGAAAATACCTTGTTACTTGAGAATATCGAATTGTTGACTACAATCCTTGCGAAGAACGAAAACTAAAAGACTAAAAACTAGATCTAAAAGACTTTTGAATAAGGCTGTCCAAGAATAATTTAACCTAAGGCTTAAGGCATATATGTAGTCAAGCTAAAAATACTTAAACAAAATTATAGGTTAAGACTAAACAGGATGTTCTCCTCACATGAGTCAGACTGACTCAACGCTTGCTACCTTTGTAGCAACTGCTAGTGTCGGGGCACCTTTTTTCACTCAATGATCACTATAATTATAATGACTGCTATCTTTGCAGAGTTCTTCTTCATCCAGCGACTTCTATAACTGCAACGACCGCTAGCCTTGTTTACTTCTTCTTGATCACATATGTTCTTCTACTCTATCGTCCTACCATCCGAGCTCGACTCCAATACTTGCAAAAATACACAAAACTTGACAAGCATCCACTTCTCGACTGGACAAACCAAACACTCATAAAACACGATATGAACACATCCAAACACAACCAAACATATACCCAAATAATGCTAATAAGACAGTGTTTACTTCCAAATCAACTAGGCATCTGATGCAAGTTGAGAGGGTGGCTACATGGGAGAACATTTGCTCTTTAAGAGTGCTTAAATGTATTCATGTATTAATCAATCCAAGTCTGGAAGGATGAAAATGGGTCTGACTTTAATCTTGTATTAGGAGGGTTCGAATCCTACTACTGTCAAGAACCCAAAAATTTAGGTCAACTCACCTAAATTTACCTATTGACAAAAAAACGTATTCGTGTATTTACTTTGCTCTTTTTTCATGATAGGCTCATGAAAAAACATAACGATTATGACAAATTAGAACACTTGTCCGCGATGTCTTAATGCAGAAGAGACACTTATGCATCTCTTTCGTGATTGCAGACATTTTGCGTGGACTATAGAGAGCCATACCAAGACATAGACCACAAGGTTTTCTGGAATCTACATACTATAAGAATTGGATACGTGAAATTTTTTTGACGGATGGTCAGAATATCGAGGGTCTTCCTTGGACTACTTTCTTTACTACTTGGTATTGGTGATTTTGGAAGTGGCGTAATATGGACCTGTTATTGAAAACCCTCGCCCCCTCCTCCTCCCCACCTTCCCCTTCTCTCACATCTTTTCAGGCACAAGAATTTGTCCGTGTTATGCTTAACCGAAATACTCCACTCCCTCGGAGGCGTTAAGCACTTGTATCGGGGACATACTCATAAGCTGATTTTGTTAATCTAAACACTATTAGGCCCTCAACTAGCGATTCAGGCCCATCAAGTGTAGAAGAGATTTCGAGATGCAGTAGGTCATTTGTCTATCGGACTTTGTCAAAAGTATTGATTGTTGCAGTTTGTTAGTTACTGAGTATTGAACTCTTGTATTGGATATTGAGTTAGGGAAGTGGATTTGGTGCTGGGCTTGTAAAGCCCACCAGCACCATACTAGACACGCGCTACTCCAGGCAACCAAGGCGGGGTTAGTGACGTTTTTGTTTTTATTGGCATGTTTAATTAATTTAAACTATATTTTTAATGAACATATTTTTAATTAATTATTTGACTTTTAAATTTTAAGTACTACTAATAATCCTGCATACTATTCGATATAATTGATTATACTATTTAATACAATTCGATATATGATTTGATTAATTAATTAATTTTTCATTATAAATATTTTTTTAAACGAACATATCATTATGTTTTTTAAACCATCGAATCACAATATACAAACCATTGAATCAGATCTCAAACCATTGATTCAGACATTTTATACCATCGAATCATGCATACCATACCATCGAATCACAACATATAAACCACTGAATCAGACATTTTATATCATTGAATCATGCATACCATACCATCGAATCAGACTATACAAACGATTGAATCGGACATGCCAAACCATTGAATCAGACATTTTATACCATTGAATCATGCATACCATACCATGGAATCACAATATATAAACTATCGAATCACAATATACAAACTATTGAATCGAATGTCAAACCATTGAATGAGACATTTTATACTATTGAATCAAGCATACCATACAATCGAATCACAACACGTCATACCATCGAATCAGACATACTTACAAATCATCGAATCACTGCATACAAACCATCGAATCAAATATACAAACCATCGAATCCTAATATACAATACCATACTGGACACGCGGGTCCTACACCAGATCTGAACCCTTGAGTTAGCATGAGAGCGTGAATATTGACAGGTGATAATAGTGGTCAACTCCTCGTTACTACTTCTTTGTGTCGAACGTGATGTTGGTCAAGAGTATCCCCAGTCAAATCTAACTCACCTAGCATGAGCATTACTAGTCGAGACTGGACCACACATATTCAGCATAATTTCAAAGAGGGAAATCGCATATCATATTCACTCTCGAAACATGCAGTGGCCATAGGCTATACATATGTCCTGTATGATACCCTTTTAGTTTTTGCACGGATGGGTGCTTACTTGATATGAAGGAGTCAGCCTCTCACGTTGAACTCGTACTGTTTATTCTGCACAATAATAACGATTAGTGGGCCGCTACTCAATTTTCTACCCTAAAAAAAACAAATTACCGTATCGTTAACATTTAGACCAAACCTCCTCACACTAAAACACTGTTCACTCTTGCTATTATTCCGCCATTTACTCTTCCTTCACGTAAATAGTGTTTCCGCTCGCCAAAAATAACATAAAAGGTCAATTAATCACGTTTTACTTCACAGGTACGTTTATCGGTTTATGTGTATGACTTTTCTCGCATGTGGTTCGTTCTCTTCCCCTATTCTATGGCTTTCCCTTTTTCCTTTTAATAACGGATGGGCGAATGACCCGCTACATATTATAACTTCCTGAGTATAATTTTGTGATTTCTCTTCCAGGATTTTAAGTCTACAACAGTGTAAAAATAGTGTGTTACCGGGTCTATAAAAAGTTAAAAAAAATCCCAAAAGAGTGACGACCCCAATGAGACCTCGAAACATACGAAGATTATTCAAAGTTAATTTTCCTAATAATATGTTTTACATATACAAAACTTGACTTTAAAATTTTGTTAAAGAAATTCAATTTTTTTTAATGTACAATGATTATAGCTTCACTCTTGATTGTCAATTTGGTATTTATTTCTCATCAAGCTTCTAATTTTTTTTACATGTTCAACCTTCTAACTTTAGAGTGGTTCTAGCATAAAAGAAACAAGAACCTTTTTGGAGGTGCGCCAACATTAATTGACAACAATGAATAAAATAATGTAAATCAAAACCACCATTGATTCCTTGTCTTTGTATGTGCTGGCTCGATGAACTTTATGCTAGTTAACTAGTTAAGAGAAAAATTAACAAGATTTTGACCAGGGATGCAAAAATTAGATGGATCCAATCTTTTGGTGTGATCCTCATGTGTATATCTTAAAGTTACCATTTATTAAATTTCTTCTTATAAAAAATTATGAGATATACACGCACGAAAAAACGATTTTTTTACTTTAATATATCATTTATAAAAAATGAACAATTCTTTCATTCAATCCATGTAATGAAGAATATGATTTTATTAATGAAAATACGATTTTCTTGGAAATAAATATCGGGAGGAAGGTACAAGCTGGTGAAGCTTTATATATCGTTTCTCAATTCCCATGTACACGGTTAAGGTAAAAAAAAGGGTACGAGGTACGGTTAAAGTGATCGTAGGAGGACGACATTGCTTCAACAACAAATTGCATATACAAGCTCACATCTCCTTCAGCAATCTGATGATCAGAAGAGCTTGAAGAGCAGGCCTCCGTGGGCCGCGAAAAACGGAGCAAACACCAAGGACTCGACGGCCATGAGCTTGATGAGGATGTTCAGGGAAGGGCCGGACGTGTCCTTGAGGGGGTCACCGATCGTGTCTCCAATCACCGCGGCTTTGTGTGCGTCTGAGCCCTTTGGACCGAGCGATTTTGCATGCTCGGATGCACCGGCCTGAAGCAGCAAGCAAGCAATGTCAGTACTTCCAAGTTAAGATGATGGACTTAACAATAGCTCACATACTTTCAATGTAATGTTGCAGGTGCCAAGTGACTGAAGATGCTTTTTCCATGTGTTTCAAACCATTACAATTCGCAAACCACGTTTACCGCTTGATTCACATCTCAAGAGCGAAGGGTCCGGTATTAATTTGTAATTGCAAATATTATTGAAATGATAGTAGGATATATAATTTGAAGTTGTACAAAGTCTTTACCTCTATGTATTTCTTGGCATTATCCCATGCTCCTCCAGTATTAGAAGCTGAGATTGCAACCTGCCAGAGAAAGGCATAAGCTTATTAAGTATAAGAATATGTGTCCAAAAATATTATTATCACTTAACCAAGTATAAGATTATCATTTATTCATACTTACCATAACATTATCGCATTTATCCAAATCAGCATAATAATTGAAGTTACAATCATGTATACCATTATTAATTACCCAAGCATACTATCATCACTTTAGAAATAGCATGGAAATGCAGAGAGGCATAAGCTCAATAAATGTGAGAACTTATCACCCAAAAAAAATGTAAGAACATGTTGGTTCGAATCCCACATACCTGGACACCAGAAACGAGAGATCCGGCGAGAACTCCAGAGAGCGTTTCGACGCCGAAGAGGGTCCCTGCAATGAGAGGTGTGAGCATGACCAGAGCACCAGGCGGGATCATTTCCCTGAGGGAGGCATCAGTGGAGATCTTCACACAGTTTGCGTAGTCAGGTTTGGCTCTGCCTTCCATTAGCCCCGGGATGGTATTGAACTGCCTGCGCACCTCCTCGACCATCTTCAGGGCCGCGCTCCCCACGCTCTTCATCGTCATGGCAGAGAACCAGTACGGAAGCATTGCCCCGACGAGCAGGCCGATGAACACCTTCGGAGTCAGGACGTCGACGGTTTTGATCCCTGCCCTGCTGACAAAGGCTCCGAACAACGCAAGGGAAACGAGTGCAGCTGATCCGATGGCGAATCCCTTGCCAATTGCAGCTGTGGTGTTTCCAGCGGCATCGAGGGCATCGGTCCGTTCGCGAATCTTGTGGCTCATTCCTGCCATCTCGGCAATACCACCTGCATTGTCGCTGATCGGCCCGTAAGCATCGATTGCAAGGCCAGTGGCGATGGTGCTGAGCATTCCCAGAGCAGATATGGCGATTCCGTACATCGCGGCCAGGCTGAAGCTCACATAAATGGCAAAGGCGATCGCAAAAATTGGGATGATGACAGATTTGTATCCAAGAGCCAAACCGAATATCACATTTGTCGCAGCTCCGGTTCTGCAAGAATCTGCGACATCCTGTACCGGACTGCATATATTGAACAGGGCAGTAAGAATCTTTTCTTTTCGGTTTTCAGTGGAAGGAACTCGACCAAGCAGATCACAATTCACCTGTAAGCATTGCTGGTGTAGTATTCTGTTGTATATCCAATAACAAGTCCAGCCCACAAGCCAATTGAAACACAGAAGAACAGGTGCCTGCAATAACAAGGAGATTGGTTAATATCATCTATTGTAGAGAACATTGTGGTTCAGAGTCTGTAGATATATACCAGTTCTTTACGGTCTTCTCAGTCCCGAAATTGAAGAGAGTGAACTCGGATGGCAACGTGAAGAAGCTGACCATGGCGATGCCAGCAGTCATTAGTACGGTTGAGACCACAAGTTGCCTCTTCAGCGATGGCTCAATGTCTTTAACATCTTTGATCTCGAAAAGATCGGTCGCAAAAAGCGTAGTGACGAGGCATACTACAATCCCCATTGAACTTACGATCAATGGATAGGACATGGCGGTGTAGTCATGTGTGATGCCAAACGAAGAGATGGAAGCAACAAAAAGAGCTGCACATGATGATTCGGCGTAAGAACCGAAAAGGTCGGACCCCATCCCTGCAATGTCCCCTACATTGTCACCCACATTGTCAGCAATAACCTGCATAAGCATTCACCAAATGATCAGCCAGACATCTCTTTTCTTTTTTTGTGAATGATTGAGTGTAAGAGATTATAATGTCTAGGAAATTACAGCTGGATTCCTTGGATCATCCTCAGGGATGTTTCTTTCCACTTTCCCAACAAGATCAGCTCCAACATCTGCTGCTTTTGTGTAGATACCTCCACCGACTCTCCCGAAGAGTGCCATCGATGAACCACCAAGTCCATAGCCAGTGATGGACTCATATAGACCCTCCCAATCATCACCATAATAGAGTTTAAACAGGTGGATAGAAAGAAATAGGACAAGTAGCCCATTGGCAGCTAGAAGAAATCCCATGACAGCGCCGGATCGAAAGGCTACGATAAAGGCTTTTCCGACACCCTTCCTTGCTTCGAGAGTCGTCCTCGCATTCGCATAGGTTGCGATCTTCATCCCCAGGAAGCCAGAGAGGGTGGAAGTGATGCCGCCGAGGAGGAACGCGATTGTGCTAAAAAAGGCGTTAGCCAGAGCCGGCTTGCACATGTTCCCTTTGTTGTATGTGCAAGGCTCACTCTTGGTGCTGAAGCCTTTAACCGATCCAAGGAAGAGGAAGATGACGAATCCAAACACTACCATGAAGATGCTGAGGTACTTGTACTCTGTGAAGAGGAATGAAGTTGCACCTGCAAGTAAACATAGAAAAGATCATAAGATATGGACCATTGGAACACCTATGAACCATTTGGAGGCCATATAAAGATGCAAAGTTAAAAGGAACAAAAGGACTAAGAATGATACAGAGGGCTAAGAACGAACCAAATCCAAAATATATAAACAGTTTTATTCACAAAAACAGCTGAAAAGGAACAACAGGAAACAGAACTGACAAGGCAGGAACATAACAACAAAAATGAACATCAGCAATATTAACCTCAGCATCCATGATATTGTTTCTTAACTTATCTATAATATATATCAGTATAAGCACAAAAGAACAAGTATTAAACTATTCCAACCCGACTTGGATTCTCTTAAACAGATTCAAGTTCTACGAACAGAAGAACACTACTGACTGAGTCACTCGGACCAACAATACTCGAGTCTGAATAACAATAGTTGTTCACCCAAAAAAAATAACAAATACCATTCATTTTCTTTTTGCTAGGCCTGATTAGTGACATAATGCAACTCATCATCACATACTAAACAACAATTTCCCACGGAACCAAACCAGATAAACATATAGCCAAATCTCAGTAACATAAGGAAGGATAGAGAGAGAGAGAGAGAGAGAGAGAGAGAGAGAGAGAGAGAGAGCTGACTCACCAACAGAAATAGCATTCTGAATTTCAGCAACCTTAATAGAAATCTCAGTGTTATCAACACCTTCCTCCTCCTCATCATCCTCAATAAGCCTGTCCTTGTAGCCACTCCCGGACCCACCAGAGACCTTCACCTTGGAAACCAAGTACCACTGCACCAACGCAAACACTATACCTATCACAGCTGATGAAGGTATCACAACCTGGGTTAGTCCATCGCTCAACACACCCATTTTTTTTCCCTCCCCACCCTTTTTGTGCGTGTGTGTGTGTGTGTGTCTGTTTTGTCTAAGAACCACTCCTACAAGCAATTGCTTCCAAGGGAAAGGATTGGTTTTGGTATTATAAGGGAGTTTGTGAAGTTGGAGTACATTATCCGAAAAGATATCTTGAGGGGGGAATCATTTTTGCATGACTCTCAATTGAAACATGTGACCGGAAGGCTGGTTGGTTTGACATATAGATGGGATTTTATTTCTGCGCAAGTTTCTGATATTTATAGTCAAATAATGTCAAGTCCTACTAAAACAAATTTATCTATGGCTTGTTTGACATCAATTTAATAAATTTTTTCGTGACATTTGTCAATTTTAGTATATTCAAATGTTTTAGTTATTTTTTGAATTTGAATATACGTGAATGACGTTAAACTTAGTTTTAGATGACTGAGAATTTTTCTTTTCCTATACAATTTTTTCCATTTTCCCAAAAATGGATATTGACATACATATATCTAAAAAATAAGTGAGATATGTTATTATTCTATATGCTGTAGCTCTTCATTGACTATACTCGGTAAAATGAAGATGTTCATCACTAGTCCTAGCGGTAGGAGTAGTAGAATCTTCTTCTGAAACCTTGGATGTTGTCTAAACTGATTGGTTTGAACGACAGCTTTTTGAGATTTTTTCATGTGCCCCAAATTATTGTAATGGCGTATGTGAGTTGGGTCCTAACCAATTCCTCATTGACATTTATGTTTCTTGCAACTTTGTCTCCATTGTAGATGAAGTTTGGTGATCTTTTCAAGATAGACTATATAAGGACAAAAGTAGAGGTATTTTCTATTGTTTTCCCCCATCCTCTTTCCCGTCTCTACATTGAGGAAAAATTAATTACATGATGTGCGTGTTTTATACCATACATGATTCACGCGACAAGAACAAAACAGTAATTATTCAAGTCCATGCATTATTCAGAATGACATATTTTGTTGGTCAAAATGACATGTTCTTGTTGGTCGAAATTGTATATTTTTGTTAGTCAGAATAACATGATACATTTAATTTGAGTGACTTGTTGCAATTAGTATTGCTATTATTTATGATAATGTACATGATAGTATAAAAATGATTTGTTCTTGTTAGTATGAAAATGACTTGTTCCTATTAGTTAAAAAATAGCGTGTTATTATTAGTCAGAATGATATGGTATAGTCAATCTGAAAGATGTGTTTCTGTTAATTTAAAAACAGCGTGTTCCTATTGGTCGGGATAACTTGTTTCTGTCTTGCTTGTTAATAACGACGCTATAGCGGAAAAATCACTGGTGTTGAAATGTTATTTAACCGCCAAGCGCTACCGATAGTGACGATCCTAGCGGTCACTATGACCGCTATAGTGGCAAAAAAGCAAGAAACGACCATTATTTATAATTTTATGGAGCATTCCAAAAATGCCCTTACTTTTTAAATGTATTTTTATTTATCAATGGCATAAACCTCATTTTTTTAGTTATCTCTTTAAATACTCTAATTTTTATTCATAATACTCTCTCTATCCTTAAATTTCCTAATATCTACCCATCTCCTTCACTCTCTCTCTCATGTTTGTCCTTCTCCCTCATTCTTCCTTCTTCTATTCACTGGAAAATCTTCCTTCGACGTCGTCGCTATGTACTAGGTAAGTGGTTAAACTTTTATTTCTCCTTTTTAAATATTTTTTTCCTCCTCATTTCCTCCTTTAGCTGCTGGTTTAGGTTAGGCATTATCGCTTTTCCTCTTCTCCTCTTTTCCTCTTGTTAGCTATTGGGTAAATGGGTAAAGTGGATGGTTTAAGTCGGTTGGTTGCTATTTTAGGTTGGTTGGTTTGCTGGTTTAGGTTCTCTCATTTTAGCTCCTATTTTTGTCTCATATTTTAGATGGATAATTCGACTGGTTGCTGGTTTAGGTTTATCGGGGAAAGTGGATGGCTTATAGAATTTTTTGTAGTGGATGTTGTTGTTGGGGAAAGTGCGACCAATAGTGGGACTCTATTTCTGGTCTGTAGGGAGTTAAATGTGGTAGAGCTTGGACTATGGTTTGAGAAATCTAAAATTAATCTACGTACGAAGAGTAAATGTTGTTAATCATTGCTGAAAATTTGTCATTTATTAATTATGTTTTGTTATCATCACTGGAAGAGTAAACTCTATTTTTGTTAAATTTGTTACAAAATTTCTCGCTGGAAGTTTGTCCTTTATGCTTTTCTAATTCTAGGAAAATAAAAATTTATTTCGGAAGTAGAAAAGAAATGTCATCCACTAGCTCTACAAGTGCAACAACAACTTCGAAGCCTACTGGTGAAGGATTAATATTTCTTGCAATGGAGTTCTTATAAAGACGGTACCAAGAAATAGATTGTTTATGATTTCTGTGGACACACAATAATGAGAGGAATCACGAGGACAAAGAAGGGATAAAAGGAGATGTTAGAGGTTGTTCTAAAATACCTCCCGATATAAAATGCATGCTACAAGAGAGTTATGCTAAAAAGTAAGCTGTTAATAATGCATTTATGATTGAGATTAAGGAGGACGATAATAGTTTGCAAGAAATAGCTAATCTTTGGGAAGGAAAAAACATGCAAGTGTTACTACCAAAGCCAAGAGTCATATTAAATGCCCATAAGATGGGATTATATTTCAAAATCCAAAGGTGCCTTTGAAGAAGACATTAGTAATAGAGAGAAGCCAAACATCGATCAACGATTCTTATAAGAAAGAGGCAAGAGGGCTAACTAATTTATAACTCATTTCTTCTACAAGAATAGTATTTTGTTTGATGTTATGAAGACTAAAAGTTTGTAGTAGATGATTATATCGGTTGGGAATTATGGTCCACATTTAAAGCCTCTAACATATCACGAGGGCCATTATTACTAATGTTATTATTATTATTACTAATGTTGAACATTTTAAGAGGACCATTACTAATCTATCTCTTTTGTTTTGATTGTAGAAAAATATCTAGTAGAAAAGTATCATAAACTCTTTTAGACTCCATGTGGTACCCACTGTGTAGATTTAATGTTAGAAGATACTAGAAAGCTACCTATTGTTAAGAGGGTCATTACAGAGGTCAGTTCCTTGTTGGGTTTATTTACAGCTAGTGCATGGTCCTTAACATAATGAGGAAATCTACTGGAGGAGCTAGATTAGAAGTGGGTGACAAGGTTTGTAACAATATTTCTCACTCTACAAAGGTTGTTTTTACAAAAAAATTACTTGAGAAGGATGTTTATATTAGAAGAGTGGATGAACACTAAGGCGTCAAAAGGCAAAAGGGAAAAGAGCATATTCTATAATTCTGAAGACAACATTTTGGAATGATGATCTATTCTTCCTTAAAGTAATAGGTTTATTGGTAGAAGTTTTAAGATTAGTTGACAATGACAAAAAACTGGCAATAGGTTATATCTATGAGGCAATGGACAAGGCAGTGGAAAGTATAACATCTATTTTCAATTGAAAAATACCAAAGTATGTTGATATTTTTGCGATCATAGATAAAAGATGGAAATTACAACTCTAATTCATTGTATGTAGTAGAACATTTTCTTAACCCTACACTATTATACAATAATCTAAATATTGGTAAGGATAGGGAATTGATAGATGTGCTTTATGTTTGCATTGAGAAACTTTCTACAGATTATGATGCTAATGATAGAATTTTACAAGAAATTGTTGATTATCAAAGAGTAACTGGCCAAGTTGTTGTAAAAAGAATGTTGGCATACATGTACCATTGTAAGTTAAAGTCTATTATTTGGTAATTTGTTGATTTTAACTTACTTACTTACTAATTACAAATTATTTGTTACATTACTTTTTATAGGTGAGTAGTGGATAATGTGTGAAAATCATAATCCATACTTATAAACAATTGCAGTCAAACTGTTAAGCATAACTTGCAGCTCACGAGGGTGTGAACATAATTGGATCAATTTGAGCTTTTAAGTATAACAAAATAATAAATATTAATTTGTTTTTTTCTATATAGTTGAATGAATTGAAATATGAAGTTTATTATCTTATTTAAAAATGTCGATTAATTCAAATAAGAGAAGCAAGCTTTAACATCAAAAGCTTTAAGACTTGGTATTTGTGAAGTATAACCAAACTCTTATAGAACACTTTAAGAATAAGAATTTAATTGATCCAATTATTCTTAAGAGTATTAATAAGTATTATGAATGGTTGGCTCTTGTTGTGGATGAAAATGGGGTAGCAAGAGATGATTTAGTCTTGGGAGAAGATGACTTAACTTGGGATGTCATTGGTGATGCAGCTAGAGCTAACAAACCAAAAAGATTTTCTAGACACCGATTTCTACTCATTAGAGTTTAGCTTAATATCAATGAGGAATTAGAGGTGGAAGAACAAGAGTTTAAACCAAATGATGAACAAGATAATCTTAATGTGATTGATCTACAGAGTGAGATGATGCTAAAGCATGATTGTCATTTTGTTGCTAGTGTTATTCTATTGAGATTGTCATTTGAATCTTGGATTGCTTTTAGATTTTAATTATTAAGTATGATGGTGTCATTCTATTTTTGATTATTTATGTTTATTTTATACAATAATTATCATACTATCCCATTATTTATTATACCACTATAGCATTTTAAGAGAAACCGCTACTATAGCATTATCTACTATTAGCAACATAGGTTTTTGTTGGTAAGAATGACATGTTTATGTCAGTTTGAATAGAGTGTTTCTATTTCGACATTGTGACATATTGTTATCATGTAAACATCGAGCCAATAGATAGCAGAAGAGATCATAGTCAAAATCTCACTAGTGAATTTATCAATTGTTATAACTGGGTCTGCCATTTTACTATAACTTAGTCTACTATTTTGATATAACTTATACTACTATTTAGATATAACTCAGTCTATCATTTAGATGTCAGAATAGGTCATTGTCACCAAATAAGAATTGGATCCGACTCTTATATCTACCCTAGTAGGATTCAAATTATTTTGCTATTGTCATGCTCTTACCAGAATTATACTCCTCAACCAATATATTCCTCTATCAGTATCATCGTTCATCGTTGTCTCAAGTCAAAATTAGTCGACAAGGAGGCAATAAAGATGAGAGTTAGATTCAACTTTCTAACCTCCAACTGTATAAAAATCTCTTTGTAAGCATCGTCCAATCTGCTGCTCATCTTTGAATCTACTAGTCATCATTAGAGTTATTAATCATGTCATCAGCTTTGTTTCTAGCGTCATCAATTTCATCGTTAGCATCGTAGTGATTTAAGAGGAGAAAGAGATAAGAGAAAAAAAGAGAATTGAAAAGAGGAGAAGGAATAAGATAAAAAAAGAAAATGTCTATAGACAGTCCTGAGGTTTCAATGTTTTTGCGACGTAGTCCTGTAGTCTGAAAATATTGCATTTGGTCTTGAGTTTACATATTTTTTGCAAAATAGGCTCGGGTGATGTCCCGAAATAAAAAATACTTTGAACCAAATTTAATATATCACTTTTTGTTCCTTTGTTTTTATAATTTTTAAAAATCCACCCATCCTCCCTCTCTACCCCTCTCCTCCCTCCTCCT